>JAJFDI010000160.1:0-49182 GCA_028637685.1 Xylariaceae sp. X3-2
CATCGAACTGGAGTGCGTGGAAGGTCGTGCTTTGTTCTTTGGCAATCGGATTCCCCTGTCGACCACCATTCGTTTTCCCAAGCTACCAGGCATGTCGGGTCTTCCCACCTTTGAGACGAACTCTACTACCAAGGAGTCCGTCAAGAAGTTCAGGCCGTTCAATTGGTGCACTCTGGAAGTAGAGGTCGACTTCAAGGTCACCCAGATCAATCGACGCAGTTATGAATGGACCGCTAAAGATGTCATCACATTCTTCCAGTCGGCAACGCGCCTCATCCGACCAGATTTCCCTGCCAAAGCCCGACGGGAGATTGCCTTGCGTATTCGATTGCACAACTACAGCGAGAATCCCGTGAAGTCAGACGCGTACTTGTCATTGAAGGACGCGATGGATCATGACCAGCCCTTGTCGCTGTATGACTTTGAGGTGTTCAGATGTTTGTGTCTGGGAGATATCTCGTCGGGACCTGCCAAGAAGATTACCGACCATCTCGCGAGTGGACGTCAGTATTGGATGTTGTGGGAGAAATTGTTGAGTGTCGGCAACAGTGTCTACGATCCGAATTTGAAGGAAGTGCCTCTTGCGTTCGGGAAGCCCTTACCGACTGTATCCCGCAAGGGAATCCAGATGTTGTATGTTGACCAGGCGGGTATGGGATTCACCCTTCCAGTTCGATCGACGAAGCCCGCATCGACGAAGCGCAAATTGACCGTCGAACCGTCGACCCCTAGCAAGAAGAAATTACGCGTGCGATATGACAGCGAGGTTATCACGAAGCAGGACTTGGAGATGAGATTCGATGAGGTGAACTCCTCAATCGATGACCAAGCTGCTGAAGCGACTAAGATGGACAAGCGGATCGCCACCCTAGAGAAGAAGAATAAGGCGTTGGCATCCGATCTCGATAAAGTCAAGAAGTACGTGGAAGAACTTCAGGAAGGCTGGGCTCAAGAGAGGGAATCTCATGAGAAGCTCAGGCAGCAAATGGATACGTTGGTGCATATGACCGCAGACAGTCACCAGGGTGCGTTGAAAATGGCGCAGGACTAGAACGAGTTCCTACGCCAGGAATGGGTGCACTTCAGGGAATTGGCGTTCGCGAGGGAGTTTCAAAGGACCACACGAGAGGAATAAAAGTTCGCTGTATTCAGTGCTATATGGGTTTGCTATCAATTGTGGGAGATTATCGCTAAGGCTCGGTTGCTGTTTGTTTGTTTGTGGTTTGCTTGCGCGGTGCTCCAGCAAAGGGAGTTGGCCGATTGTTAGTCAGCTTAGATAATCCCCTTGCTATATAGGGATTCCCCACTCCTGTACCCACCAGATAGCTTCTTCTAATCAACAACAACTTCTACCCTTGTCTTTTCAGTACCGCGTCTGTACGGGATGCCAACCAATTCGGGCATCTGCCAGTTGTTCCACGCATCACCGTTGGTACCGGGGACCCATCCTTAATTAATTAACCAGGCAGGTATTCCGTGCAAATAGGTTCATACGGTGCACTTCACTGTACCAAGCAACTTGCCATTACGTAACAATACATCGAGAAGGAAAACCGGCGGGCAATGCATTTGCGAAGTTTGTGTGTAAGTCGGACTTTTTTTGTCGTCAAGCTGACTTCTTGTTGCGCATTGCAAGAAGAACAGCCGACAGCCAACCTAGAGATATTGATGAAAGTGTGGACCTTCAGCAATACTTCAGTTCACTACATGCAAGGTGTCTAAACTCCACAACGCGAGTTCACCATCGCCATGGGCGCCCAGCAGTCGTCCCCTCGGGACACTCCCACCGGGAGCGCACCCAAGAAGACGGACTACTACGAACTCCTAGGCGTCGAACGCACTGCAACCGGTGACGAGTCAGTATCTCTCCGGTCTTCTAGCTCCTTTCGCCGACTTTCTGACTGACTGCCTCACTGGAAATAGAATCAAAAAGGCATACAGAAAAAAGGCCCTCGAGCTACACCCCGATCGGAATTTCGGCGATGTCGAGAATGCCACTCGCAAATTTGCCGAGGTCCAGGCTGCCTACGAAGTCCTTTCTGATACTCAGGAGCGCGCCTGGTATGATTCCCATAGCGATGCCATCTTGCGAGGCGACGATCCCAACGACTTCAATGCTGCCCCTGAATTCCGCAATGTCCGGGTGATCACGGTTAACGAGATCTTCACCCTCATGGGCCGCTTCAACAAGTCCGTTCCGCTCGATGATTCACCTAACAGCTTCTTCACCGTATTGCGGGACATGTTCGACCGCCTAGCAGACGCCGAGTATGCCGCCGTTGATGCAGAAGGCGGCACGATCTCAGATTTTCCGACGTTTGGCGAGTCCCAGGACGATGATGCTGTTGCCAAGACTTTCTACAGCCATTGGTCCAATTTCTCTACGCGTCTCGACTTCGCGTGGACGGATAAGTATCGTTTGTCCGATGCGCCAGACCGAAGAGTTCGCCGGCTCATGGAGAAGGAGAACAAAAAGGTCCGCGATGCTGCTATCCGTGAATTCAACAACGCCGTTCAGTCTCTTGTCATCTTCGTTCAGAAGCGTGACCCTCGTTACATCCCGAACAACCAGACCGAGGCTGAGCGCCAGAAGATTCTGCGAGATGCGGCTGCCGCCCAGGCTGCCAGATCTCGTGCTGCACACCTAGAGAAGATGAACGATGCCGACGCCGTTCCTGAGTGGGTCCATGCTCGCGGTGAGGATGACAATGCAGGCGAATTCTCGGAATCCGAAGAGGAATCTGAGGTAGAGGAGATCGAGTGCGTCGTATGCAACAAGTCCTTCAAGAGCGAGAAGCAGTTCGAGGCGCATGAGAAGAGCAAAAAGCACATCAAGGCTGTCCAGCAGCTTAAACGCCAGATGAAGGCAGAGGATATGGACTTTGACTTAGGTCATGATACGAAGCCAAAGCCTTTCGTCGTCGTTGAACCCGAACGTGCGCCGACACCACCATCGCGGGGGTCCGATGGCCCACAGGAGGTTGATGACAAGGCCGACGCCGAGCCTGTCGCTTCGATATCCACAACGCCGCAGGTAGATACAAATAGCGAAGACGACGACTATGCCTCGCGAGATGCCGTCGAGGCACGTTTAGTCGGAAAATCAGACCCTTCTTCCGAGAACGACGGAGACGATATCGACGGAATGACCGCCAAGACAGCCAAAATGACCGTTGAAAGCAATCCCCCAGCCAAGAAAATCGGCATGGCAAAGGCGAAGAAAATGAAAAAGGCCGCTCGTCAAGCTGCGGCCGAGCAGGAAGGCCATCCGGTATGTTTCATTTCCCCACACATTCCAACGCTGCCCCTTTTTTTCAGATATGATTGCTCACCCGCGTCGAATGTCTCAGTGTGTAACTTGTCGCGCCTCGTTCGACTCGAAATCCAATCTTTTCAAGCATCTGAAAGACTTTCCCGATCATGCTGCAATCAAGACAGCACCAACCTCGAAAAAAGCGGGTAAGAAACGGCGATGAATTGACTTTATAGAGCGATAGACGCTGGTTTGAAAAGGGGACAGTTAGGATGTGTCTGGTTCCCTTGTCTGATTACGCCGCGAGTCTGATCTGAGACACATCGCTACATATTGGCATTTCGGTGTCTTAGGCGCTCCCGCGTACACGAAACAGCCGGCGTATTTACGACGACATGCACGAGTTTCGAATGCCCCATAGGCGTTCTTCATCTGCCCACGCATGCCGTTGCACAGTAGCCCGATTGAGATGCTGGGCTGGGATTGCTATCGAGCTTCCCTCTGACCGACAAGCAAAGTACCTATTATGTACAGCATTCATTGACATGAACTGAGAGCCCGGGGCGCATCTCCCAGCACGACTTATTTGAGACGATTCCATATTAAGGCCCATGGTACTCAGTTCGTCAGTGCCCCTTTTCGACGGCTTCGTATCCAGAACTCAGCACAGCTCCTGTCCCCGGAAAGCCTTGAATGAAAAGAAATATCACAAACCCAGAACGCCTAGTCCGCCCCGATGGTATATCTCCAAATACAGAACCCTAGCAAAGCATATGCATCATGACCTTACACTATAACTCCTGGCCGGTCTCGTCGTCAGCATCGTCGTCGTTGTCGGAACTTAGTGTCTCCACTTTGTCCATGATACCCTCGTTTTCCTGCAGCTGAGCTACCGGGTCGTGGTCGGACACATGGATGATGGCTTTGCCTTGCACATGTTTCACACTCCGCCTCCAGTCGCGCCAGTCTTCCTCGTCCTGGATGAGGAACCCGATTAACATGCTGGGATCCATTTCCTTGATATGTAGGCGGCGCAGTTTTCGAGTGTGGCAGGTGTCAACTTCCTGCTGGGTATAGCGAGCGACATCCTCGCGATAGGGGAAGATGGGTCGTGTGTAGTGGGGGTCTAGATAAAAGAAGTAAAGTCCCTGGACTCCAATAAAATAATGGGAAGAAGAAGGACGCCCGCTACACAACCCGATTAGTCACATGAACTATTCCTTTGCAGCTGGGCATTGCTCTTTGCATGACTTACCCGGCGATACCTATCGACTGTGGCATTTGTAGTGAGGCTACCAGCGCTTCCCAGTATACGGGTGTGATCTTGTCAATACCAAGTCTTGTGCCCACCAAGATGACGGTGGGGTGAAACGTGGTACCGTCTGGTTTCGCAATCTTCATGAAATTGTCCTCGTAGACATCGGGACCATCGCCTGTAGAATAAACCCGGAGAGTAGGCTCATGGGTGTTGGTAAGTGCTCTAAAAGAAGACAACACAGTCAGCGACTAGGATAACGACCTGAGACGATGAAGACTGGCAGCTTACTGGATGCACCTAGCTGTGGCCGATGGACCAAACCATTCACCAGGATACTTGCCACAGGCGGACGCACCATGGCGCACAAAGTTGTGTATCGAATAAGGGGCCCTCGTATCGTCTGCGAACAGGGCCAATATTTCTCTTTCTTCTCTTTCCTGCGTGCCCCGACGCCATGCTACAAGGGAGTCAGCAACGATGACCAAGAGCAACGAGTTTGCCAGGCGTGTGAAGTATACGGACCTCTACCGAGTCGTTGGATGGCCATAGCATTGGCAAGAAGACTCTGGCCGGACCTTATCATACAGCCCCAGCCGCTATCCGAGGCAAACCCAGCCTGGTCGGACAGCTGGGTCTTGATC
Source organism: Xylariaceae sp. X3-2 (assembly GCA_028637685.1). NCBI lineage: Eukaryota > Fungi > Ascomycota > Sordariomycetes > Xylariales > Xylariaceae > Xylariaceae sp. X3-2. The sequence goes on from JAJFDI010000160.1 coordinate 5,153, forward strand.
CGCATAGAAAAAGACAAAGCCGACAGTGCCTTAGGGTCCTGAGATCTGGGTATCGGCTGGAACTCTGAACGGTAAGTCATCCAAATTCTGGATTCGAAGTCGTCGAGAAATGCAGGGGGCCAGCCCCCGTCACGGGGCGCTTCTTCGTAGGCCAGGGATTCATCGAAACTACTCGTGGCTGAATCGGACGGGGTATCGGGGAGCTGGCCGGGAGGCGGGACAAACTCCTTGAGTGAGTCTTCTGGACTCGGGGCGGCAGGAGACTCTTGTTTCGGACTGGATGAGCTATTCAACCTATAACTCGAGCCGAGGCACCACACGGGCTGGTCGCGAACGATATCATTGGTGGGTTCAGGGTCCCAGAACATATGGACCAGGCGTCGCCCGAGATCAACCGTGGTATCCATGCTAACAGGTTTGATGTCGGATTTTGTGACCGTGGGTTTGGAATGGGTGTCGTGGGTGTGGACGGGCGAACGAGCGAGCGGACGAGCAGACAGATAGACGGACAGACAAAGTAGAGATAAAGGAACGCGGTGATCAATACGATGGTGATAGATTCAAGAACAGGCAGTGCACAAACAAGGCACGACGGCCTAACCTGCTAAGTGAGAATTGACACGAATGGTACGTTGATTGATCCGGGGAGGCTGCCTGCACTGGATACAAGAGCTGGCCGAGGAGGCGTCCCGACGTAAGACGGCATGTACTCGCTCGGTTGACGGGTTGACGGACCAACCGGCCGACCGGCGATAGACACAAGTGGATTGAAGATGACAGCAGTATGTCGGAAGACAAAGGAATTGCCACTGCTGATGGAGCTAGGAGGGGGAAAGTTGAAGTCTGGAATTAAGAAGGTCGAGTGGACGAAGTTGTAACCAGCTGGAGGTGGGAGATCTGATCAAGTCACCTGGGGCTCGGGTGGTGTCCATTTGTTGACGTATGGGCAGGCATGACTGAAGCATGCTACGGCTTACTTGGTACAGGCGTCTGTAAGGGAACTCAGGTCTGTAACTAATTGCAATTTAGAGTGGGCATTAGGCAGGTAATGTACCTAGTGCGCCTGCCTTTTACTGCTAACACTGCCTACACGGGCAAGGAGCTGCATGGTTTACGCACCTAGATGCATACCGGCTAGCCTATTGTAGGTTGAAACTAGGTATGGATGATGCCTGGCAAGGTGCGGATTATTAGTACAGGTACCTTCCTGGCAGGTCATTAGCACTGTTCTCCGAAGACCAGACGAGCATCAGAGCGGAGTCGGGGCTTACCTAACGAATCCGGTGTCCGGTATTATCGATAACAGTCATGGAAATCGCAGTGCCGAGAATGCAACTCATACTAGTATCGTCAGGTAGAGATATAGGCAGATGGATAGCTCTCACATTCATCCAGACCTTATCATGAAATTCATCGTCACAGACCAGGCGTTCATCCATCTGCACGACAGAATTCACCTTCGACCTGCTGTTTGGATGAGAAGAACGTCGGCAAGTGCAAAGCTTGAAAAGCAACCTTTATCCCGCCCCTCCCACTACGGAATACCTAGCCAGCGACTACCTGCCATTGTCACTCCCTACTTCGTATAAGCCATCCGCACGGGTCACGCTAGGTACGGAATAAGGGCATTCTAAAGAGGTCTAACTGGGTCCCTGCTTTAGCTGGTGGCACCGTCCTCGAACAAACCGCCTCAGGCTTAACTTCAGTCGTACCTTGGGTTCTCCCTCATTCGACTTGGCTGGCTTGACTTGCCCAAACTCAACGACAAGAAACAAGACGCTCGAGCCGGACGGAGATCCCAAGGCAATGTGTCTTTGTTATTCCGCGGGATTGACAGCCGATTGTTCCTATATTCCGACTTAATCGTATTTGCTGCGGGGAGTTTGTTGCGAATAACTCCGGCGCATACGGAATCCACTCACTCACTCGTTGACCTGTCGCCTGCGTGCTCTTGATCTCTCACCATGGCGAAGAAGCAAACTCCCAAGGCCAAGGCCAAGGCGAAGTCGAAACTCAAGAAGTTCCGCAGAGCATATGCTGCGGCTAGCACCAGTGACGAGTCACCCCATGCCCGTAACTATGGTACATATTGCTTGGCCTGATCTAACACACGGAATGTTGTCGCTGACATTCAAAGGCAAAACCAACCGATATACGATGGCCGACGAAGCTAGGCAAACAGGTGGCCGCCGTCGGTTTGGTGGAGTTGATGCCAGGCTGAGAGACAAGCCCGTGATCTTCATCAGCGCTGGCTTTATGAACCCCAAGGATTTCGACATGACCAAACAGCCACCTTTGCCAGAGAAATCTGTTGCTGATGTTGCCAATCCTGTCGTGGCCAAAGATCAGACTCCAGAGCCTGCTGTTTCTGTGCCGTGCACCCAGTTACCGGTGCCCAGCAGTGTGACTCCTCACAAGCCGGTCTCACCCTGCGATAATCCCCCGGATGGCGAGTCAGATGCAGATTCGGACTCGAGCACAGAGGTTATTTTGTTTAGAGGTCGAAACGCCGATCCCCTGCCCTTGCCCAAGGCTGCTCCCAAACCCACTCAAGCCAAAGAGGACAAATCCGACTCTACCGGGCCGTCACAAGCCAAACCGCAGTCACCGCTCACTAATTGCCCTGCGGTCAAACCTGTTATTCCTGAGCCGGCTGCGAAACCCAAGGAAAGAAATGCAAAACCCAAGGAAAGAGATTACATCTCTTTCAACGCAAGTGAATCGGAAGCGGGACAGGATTCGGACGAGAACGATGACGACGACGACGACGACGACGCTATTATTGCCGACTATATAGCTAATATGCTGAGTAATTTCGACGACGATGACGATGAGGAGGAAGAGGATGAGCAAGCCAACCGCCTTGGCCTAGGCTCTCACAGCTTCAGCGTCCTCCGTGATCTGGGTGGTACAGATAGCGACGCCGTACCTAGCCCGGGTTCTAGTGACGACGAATCAGAAGATGGCATGGATGAAGAGGACGAAGACGACGAAGCAAGCGAGGCACGCCAAGTCGAGTCAGATGCGCGCTTGGCCCGAAAATTGGCCAAACAGGAAGAGCTAGGGCTCAACGATGACGATGATGTGCTGTTTGACGGTCTCGACTCCTACGATACGTGGGAGCCCGCCCCGCGTGCACCCCGTCAGAAGAAGGGGAAGAAAAAGGCTGCCTCCAAGAAGTCCGGCTTATTTGAGAACGGTATCCAGTATCCTGCCTTTAGTGCTACACGCATGGCAGCTGCATTCGATGAGCTCGACCTCATGGATATACAAAATACTCGTATTCAGAGATCGAAGAAAGGTCTCATTTCCTTCAACCTCTCAGATTCGGAGCTGGAAGATGCTTTGAACAAGACTATCAAGAAAGACCGCCTTAAGAAGGCGGAGAAGAAGAAGGCCCGTGAGGTAGCACGATCGCAGGGTCTTTTGGGTAAGAACGTCGATCCTGACGATCTTCGAGTTAAGTACCTAGACGGCATGTCTATCGACGAGCTAGCTGAGGAGTTCGAGAAATTTTTGCTCGGCAAACAGGAACAGTGGGTATATGGCCTAATCTCAAAACTATCTGATTGCCAAGCTAATACAGAAAATAGACTCACCTTGCCGCCTCTGGATAAAGGGGCCCGGAAGATCATTCATATGATCGCCAACATGTTCCAAATCAAGTCGAAGTCTTCGGGTTACGGATTCGAAAGATACACCGTCTTGTATCGTTCTAAGGCAACTCGTCCATACAACGCAGATCTTCTGGACAAAACTATCAGCCGCGTGCAACGCTCGTGGTTCCCGCGTGTCGACGTCCCCGACCTGAAAGACACCAGACGAGTTGAGTCCAACGCACTCAAACGAGCAGCACGAGCCGAGATCCGTGCCAACAAGCCCCGCAGCAAATATGCTGTCGGCTTGCGCGAGGGAGAGAAGGTTGGACAGCACGCTGCCGAGATTGGTGCTGAGAACAAGGGTAGAGCCATGCTCGAAAAGATGGGCTGGACCAAGGGTATGGCTCTGGGTAATGTGGAGAACGGCGGCCTCATGGTGCCTTTGACACACGTTGTCAAGAAGTCCAAGGCTGGATTGGGCGAGGCGTGAGGTGATATGGGTTTTTACGGTGGTGCCATTACGACCTCTCGCTGCATGGGGAGATTGCTACCATGATGAGGTTATTACAAGATGAGTCAAAGGGAGTCGAAGACAGCAAGGAGCAAGGTATTGAAGAATGACCAGGCAGTCTAAGTGTCCGTTCCTTTTTTCTATGAATTGCTTTGGAGCTACATATTATGAAGGGGCCCATAGTCAGAGATAGAGACGGGTATCACATCGTTATGTAGCAACTTTCGAGGCATTGCGTACTGTAGATTGTCATCGAACATGGTAGCTCGTGGCTCCCGATTCCAGTCAGCAACATGAACCCAATGACCCAAAATATCAATCACAACCGTGAAACCCATTCCATCCTTAGTGACAGATTCGCCTCGATAGCTTCAACCCTCCGATTCGTGCCTCGTAGTCACCCACCCCAGTAACCCGTACATCTTCACATCCCCATCTACAAACACGCACCCACCCCTTCTTCAGATCCAGATCCAGATCTCAGTTCCCCCCCTAGAATCCCCAGCTCTAATATACGATATTCACGACCCACCACGACCGTTGAAGTTCGATATTTCCACGCCTAATTGGCGTACCCACGTCCCTTACTCTAGGCAACGCGTGCTGATGTCACCTGCACTCGCCTCGGACCCGCAGAAACGACGATGTGTCCCACTTCCGCTTACCGGCAAGCGTGACGCATCACCTCCAGCAAAACAACAGCCAAAACAAACCTGCGAGTCCCGGGGTCCGTGAAAAAGCGGTCTTTGGCATCTAAAATCGAAAGTGGGCATTTTTTCGGCGTCCGGTAGAGCGGCGATTTCTAGTCGGCAGGTACGGCCTCGATCCGAAAATGCCGCCGTTGTCGTCTATGCAGCATGCCGCTTCAACATAGAAGCAACGGACATGTGTGATGGTGAGGGCCTGCATGTCCCGTGTCAGCAAGAACGTCAGTCCTGTGATATGGTATGTCAGTTGTAGTTAAAGTAAATAGGTGAAGACGGTGGACGGGGAGGGGAGATGGCTTCGAATCTCGAAGTAGGTAAGTAGCGGTCACATTAAAAAGTGCAGATGGTATGTGTTTGTTTGTTCATGTCCAGATTCTCATTCCGAAAACCCTATCGGCAAAGTGTATTGTACAACCGCAAACCCCAGACCGTTGTGTGCAAAGACATTGCCCCCTAATAAAAAGCAAACCATCCGTAACGCATTATGAGACTCCCGAAAAGTAGGAACCTGATGACTTTGGCCAGCTCATGATGCCAAAGCTAGAAACCCTACGCCTTAAACAGAAACAAAGCAGACACAATCAAGCACTTATTTTGTCGATGAAGAGTACTTGGTGACGGCCTTGGTACCCTCAGAGACGGCGTGCTTGGCAAGTTCGCCAGGGAGGATGAGGCGGACTGAGGTCTGGATCTCGCGGGAGGAGATGGTGCTCTTCTTGTTGTAGGCGGCGAGCTTGGAGGCCTCGGTGGCGACGCGCTCGAAGATGTCTGAAGGAAACGTGTTAGGTAAAAAGCGGGCAAACGCGAAATGACGCGTCGTGAACAAGAAACTTACCGTTGACGAAGGAGTTGAGGATGCTCATGGCGCGGTTGGAGATACCAGTGTCAGGGTGAACCTGCTTGAGGACTAGAGACGCGCATGTTAGACCAGAATCGAGATGGATAACAGATGAAATGAGGTGCCACGATGTCCGAAAACAGCGGTGGAGAGACACGATGCCCTCAAAACAAGGGATCAGGCACGAAAAACAGGCGTGCTGCAAAAGACACGCCGATTGAGCGTGCAAAGTGCTGCGAGCTGGAATTGAGAGCTGGATTTCGGCGACTTACCCTTGTAGATGTAGGAGGAGTAGGTCTCCTTGCGGGCCTTGGTGCGCTTCTTCTTCTCGCCAGTGGAAGCGGTCTTCTTGCCGGCATCCTTCTTCTCGGGAGCCTTGGAGGCGACGGGGGCCTTGGCGGCCGGCTTCTTGTCTGCAGCCTTGGGAGCCATTGTGATGATTAACGGTGTGTGAAGTTAGTTGTTGATATTGGACTGATGGAATGGATAAAATCCGAAGTTCTGTTGCTGTTGTGTCGTGGTGAGAGTGAGAATGGAAGATGTAGATGAAGAAAGCAGAAGTTGTCGATGGAACGGAGGGTGTGGGTGGTAAGGCCCTTTTTGTAGGTGGGATACGGTCGCGCTAGCTTAGTTACTGATTTGGTTCACGCTGTACTGCTACTGCCGCTGCTGGGCGCGCGCCGGGGCCTGCGAATTCTGCTTTGATCAAGAAAGGCTGGACTGGCGAGTGGGTCCGAGCTTCCGCTGGCCAATGGGCGCGCGCAGACCCGAGGAAGGTACCTCCGTACCGTACCAACACGTCTCCACCCCCACTGTTATTACCTATTAACCCTTGACACGCACAACGCGTTTCTCCTGCTATTGATAGATCGAGGGCAGGAAGGTGCTGCCGTCGCTCTGGGCGCTGGGTGCAAGGTGGTGACTGCCTGCTGCTAATATGTACTGTGCGTTGCGTTATGTACCGAATAGGCCGCAACTGCGCTGGCATGACATAACTCAACCGTCGGACCTGCTCGCTGTGTACTTAGCGATCTGCCCGCCTTCCCTCGTAGGTACGCGGCTTCCTACAAAGGGAAACGGACGGGTGCCCGTGAAAAAAGGGCAGCCAATCACAATTCCCAGCCGCTGCAAACAATCGATAATGCCAGCCCGCGACCCAATTAGTAGACAGGAAAACCGCTGGAATTTAGGCAGGTCGGTCCCCTAGGGGTTTTGACCAGGTGGGCTTAGTGCGCTGTGATTAGTGCAGCTTCCAGGGCGCCGGGATACCGCCGACCTAAGCAAACTGCAGATTCCACATCGACGCCGATTCGGCTAGGAAATGAGGCTATCGCGAGATTCCGAGTCTAATGCCCAATATCCATAAAACCCGAGGTCTTATCCACCCGTGACGCCCGGGGCTTCATCTACGGCAGCCGGCGGATCGGCGTGTCGTGCCCGGTAATCTCTGCGTCCGTCACACGGCATGCAGATGGCAGACGGGCGCGGCTCGTCTCCGTCTGGAGAAGCTATCCAGGATGGAATCTATATTTAACATGCCCACCTGCCGGTACTAAGAGCCCGAGGTGTCACATCCCGCCCTATCTACGGGACCGGGGGTTCGTCTAGACGCAAATTGAAGCCGCATTTGTCATGTGAAATGGTACTAGATGTATATTTTTGGCCGATGAGGTCTATACCTAACAAAATCGGCTTAAAATGCATGTAAATATGCCTAAAAAAGTCGGGTTTTCATGTACATATGGAGCCTCATCCATGAATGTTGGGAGGGCATGGCGGATTTTGATCAAAAATTCCAAAGTGTGGAACAAAAAAGACTCAAGACCCAAAAACCAAAGATCGAAAACCAAAACATCCGGACAAGCCACCTACCTTCGCGTACTATGGGTGACCACACAAGTTGGCTTTGGATTCGGATTCGGGTTCAGGTTCAGGTTCGGATCTGGATTGGGATCTGGATCAGGTGGCTGTGATTTGATTTGATTTCAATAAGTGAGCATATTGATCGATAGAATCAATCAAGCAAGGCAAGCCCACATCAGGTCAAGCGCGTAAAGGGCCTGGTGGTAGGGCCTGGCGGCCGAATCAGCCAGACAGCGAGCAAACAAACGGAAGGGAAGGGAAAAGTTGAGAGAAGGAAGGAATAAAGGAGAATGACCGCATGTAGGCAGCCAGGCAGGTGGGCGGGTACCTATATATCTGTGGCCCGGCAGGGACGGAGCGCTATGGCTTAATGCTTACGGTAATGGCTTTTAATGGCTTTAAGTGCGGGCCAGCCAATCATAAATTGCACAGCCGGAGGTGGCCCGTCCGGGGTCTCTGGCTGTTCTTTGGCTGCATGCATCAAAGCCTCACCAGGACGCGCTGCTGATTGGCCGAGAGGTCGGCACGGTGCTGGATTCCCGTGTATTTTGTTTGGAGCTTAAAGTAGAAGGTGGGGTTCTGGCCTGTGCGCCGTGGTAGGCACCTTCTGTACCTAGCGCGCCATTGCAAACCAGGGACTTACAGCTGCCAATTCCCCCAAATCCAGCTCGATCCGGCTAGCGCCTAAATCCACCCACCCCTGGGTTTTTCACAGTGATCCTGGAAATCGTGATCTGGTAGTTGTGATTTCTGATTCCGCAGACGCGACCTAAACGTACTTAAAGTGCTCCTCCCCCACCAACCTTGAACCCTCTCCCATTCCATCTCTCTTATCCTCTTCTCAACCACAACCACTCCCGCAACTCCATCTCCAGACCAAACTTCGGCTTCATTTCCAGCAGCCTTTACGATCCTCGATCGCCAATAATACAACTTTCGAACTTTTTTAAGTTAACACCCACATCAATACCATCAAGATGACTGGAGGCGGTAAATCCGGCGGCAAGGCCAGCGGTGCCAAGAACTCCCAATCGTAAGTCGCCTTCATTTCTGACTCATTTTGAGGCTCGTTCCATTTCCATCGCGTGTTTTGGTCTGCTTTCGGCATCCAAAATGACGCGTCTTTCATCGAGAATCTCGCATCACGTCGCGATTCCATCCTTTCTGAAGCTTTTCTGACCCATTTTCCACAGCCGTTCTTCCAAGGCCGGCTTGGCTTTCCCCGTCGGTCGTGTCCACCGTCTTCTCCGCAAGGGCAACTACGCTCAGCGTGTCGGTGCCGGTAAGTTCTGATGCCTCGTCGGTTTTCATCGGTCACATTGATTCTAACGCGGCTTCTAGGTGCTCCCGTCTACCTCGCTGCCGTCCTCGAGTACCTCGCTGCTGAGATTCTCGAGCTTGCTGGCAACGCTGCCCGCGACAACAAGAAGACCCGTATCATCCCCCGTCACCTTCAGCTCGCCATCCGCAACGATGAGGAGTTGAACAAGCTCCTGGGTCACGTCACAATTGCCCAGGGTGGTGTTCTTCCCAACATCCACCAGAGTACGTTTGCTCCTTTACTCATCTATCTGCTTGACCATAAGCTAACGTTGATCCTTCAGACCTTCTCCCCAAGAAGACGGGCAAGGCTGGTAAGAACGCTAGCCAGGAGTTGTAATCTGTTGATGGAATTCGTTGATTTCTTGCTTTTCGGATGGTCGTTTGGGACGTTTCATGAACCACGGGGTAACGGCTGGGCACGGTTTGCTTTTTCACGTACGGGTTGTACATTACAGATAGTCCATTGGCACATGGACACGAATGAGCACAATTGAGAACAAAAAAATTCTAAACTAATACCTTCTTTCCGAACTGCTGGGGCCTGAATCTTGCATGCGAGGATGCGAGCCACATGGGAACTAATTTAGGGGCCGAAGTTGAGACCTGTCATTAATTGCCTTCCGCGACGCCGTTTCACATCCGAGCCGGCTGGAGAAAGGGGTACGGGTACTATTGTCATCGACTCTAAATATAAAGTACCGACTCTAGTAGCCTTACCACGGAGGACTTGCGAATTCGAGTCCGTCGGTCGACGTTTATCGTGGTCGTAGTAGTACGTAGGAGCGAGTGAGGTGATAGGGACCATGTCATCATGCGAATAGGGAAGCCAGACGGGAGCAGGATTAGACGGAAATTTGGGCCTGCATTTACTTGTAAATGAGCCAGACAGTCGCGTTGCATGGCGTTGCGACCAGTGGCATCGTTCGTCTATGAGCAGATTAAGGTCTATGTACAGATGGGTGTCGGTTCGATGCACCCCAGGATTGTGTCGTTCCCCCTCTAAAATTTCAATGGCGGTGGTGCTAGATGCTGTATTAGCACCGGATGAAGTCCTCTTGAGAGCTGATAGCAACGCTGGGGGGATAAACTCACGTTCTGTGTTGTGAGCCGGGAGGTTTCTCTCGAACTTGGATCCTAATACACATGTCAGCGTCTGACCAGCCCAAACCTCCTCTTACGTCTGGATACCCAGAGCGCAAAAAAGCAGCGACGTATTCCCTCGCCACTATTGACATACCTCCGGGCGCGGTCGGGGGTCTATATGAGTCGGGGTGTTTCCATGTATCGAGCAGTTTCTCTGTCTCACTCAGTAATGCCTAACCGGGGGCGATATCTCTGTCAGTCCTCCCATTCTCTCGTCGATGTAACTGAAGTAAACAGCAGGTCCTGGCTCACTCTTCTCTGCTTGAAATCTGTCACGTTGCGGTTCGCCTCAAATAGCGATCGGATGTAGAGGGCTTGGCCACGCCATAGGTGTCGGTGGACGGCCCAGTCCAAGGCGAGCTTCAGGGAGCGCCGGTAGAGGGACCTAGAGAGGCGCAGGATAGGTCAGAACTCAGCGACGGGTTGGAGAAGCTGCCAGTCGAAACTCACAACGCGGCCTGTCTGTGCGACATCGTCAAGGAATCTCTCTCGGTGCCGTCGCTGCGGTGTTATGATGCCACGGTGGTACCGAAGCGAGCGCGTTCGTGTCCAGGCAGTAGTGGAGCCCCGCGTGTTGTCACTGCTGTGTTCCGATCGCAGCAGAGGAGGGCAAGAGAGGCAGGACGGGTGCGGATAAGAGTCTCGAGTCAAGAGAGGACCGGAGGCGTCGTCTCTCGAAGCTGCACTATTCTCTCGACCAATGCTAGCTTAGTTCGGTTCGGAGTCGGGGATGATGTTTGGTGACCCATAAATGGGCCGTCGATGATTGGTTGGGTACAAGTACACAGCTGCGCGTAAGAACCACAGTTGCTGGCAGCCGCCGGACATCGTAATGGGCCCGAGTGATGCAACCAATTACATAAGGAATTACGCTAACGAGGGACTGAGGCCGAGGTGAATGAGAGCTTCCGGTAGTTACCTCCAATCGCCTTATGACGACGGTAAAAATTCTGTAATCCGTTCAAAAAAAAGAACGCTTGCGCGGGAATTTTAGGCATTTTAGGCGTGACAGCATTACGAGCCAATCCAATTCGCTCCTTATTTGCCCGAGACCACCACTACGAGTGCCTACGAGCACCTATAGCTTCTGTAAGAGCTGCTATAAGAGAGCTGCTGGCCGGGATAATATAGCCTCACTCTCCTGAACTGCTGCTGTTAATAATTCACTCGTCTGCTTTTCTTCATTCTCTCTTCCCTCCTTTTTCTCTCTCCTTCCAAAAAGTAAGTCTCCTTGCAGTATCCGTGCAGAATAGAGACAATTGTTGTTCACCAGCTGTAACCCCGTGTCTCTCCAGCTGCGCATACGGAATTATTCGATGCGACTTATCTGATCCATCACCGTTCTCTGACTGCGTAGAATTCCACTTTATTTATTTATTCCCTCCACTGATCCGGCAAACCAGACCAGCCACCTTACCGCCCAATCCGCAGGCCCCGATTAGCCGTTCCGTCCTAGTCCGGCTCTTTAACGCTCGCTGCGCTACCACTTTTTTAGATACCCTCGCTAACGTCCCGTCCTGTCTCCTTCTTGCCGAGTCACCACTTCTCACTCCCGGTCCTGTCCTTCCGAGTGCCATCCAGACAATTCAACATGATGTCAAAACGCATCATCACGGCTGCGCGAGTCCTGCGCCAGCCCATGCGCCAGCCCCTCCGAGGCCACCTGCCCCTGCCTCTGCTCATGAGCCAAGTCCGCTATGCTTCCACTATCGTCAAGGTCCCCCAGATGGCCGAGTCCATCACTGAGGGTACCCTGAAGCAATGGAACAAGCAGATTGGCGACTACGTCGAGCTGGACGAGGAGATCGCCACCATCGAGACTGACAAGGTAACCTTACAAACATATCAACGCGGCATATCCATGCGTGCCAGTCTAACTTGAGTATCTCTGCTGGTAGATCGATGTGGCTGTCAATGCGCCTGCAGCTGGTATTCTGAAGGAGCTTCTCGCCAACGAGGAGGACACCGTCGTTGTTGACCAAGAGATTGCCAAGATCGAGCCTGGCAGCGCCCCCGAGGGTGGCAAGGCCGCCGCCCCCAAGGAGGCCCCCAAGGAGGAGCCCGCTGCCGCGAAGCCCGCCCCTGCCGAGCAACAGAGCACCCCTCAGCCCAAGCCCGAGGTCCAGTCCGCTCCCAAGGAGGCTGCTGCTCCCAAGCCTTCCGCCCCTGCCGCTAAGGATACCCCCGCTGCCACTACTTCCAGCCCTGTCTTCGGAAGCCGGGAAGAGCGACGCGTCAAGATGAACCGCATGCGCCTGCGCATCGCCGAGCGCCTCAAGCAGTCCCAGAACACTGCTGCCTCCTTGACCACCTTCAACGAGGTCGACATGTCCTCCTTGATGGAGTTCCGCAAGCTCTACAAGGACGAGATCCTCAAGAAGACCGGTGTCAAGCTTGGCTTCATGAGTGCTTTCTCCCGCGCCAGTGTTTTGGCCATGCGCGACATTCCTGCCGTCAACGCCTCCATTGAGGGCGAGAACACCGGCGACACCATCGTCTACCGCGACTACGTCGACATCTCCGTCGCCGTTGCCACTGAGAAGGGTCTTGTAACACCCGTTGTTCGCAACGTCGAGTCCATGGACATTGTCACCATTGAGAAGTCCATTGCTGACATGGGCAAGAAGGTGCGTGTTTCTTCACGGAGCTTGTGACCCGATTATAAGTATTCCCCTGTGACTAACGGTGATATAGGCTCGCGACGGCAAGCTGACCATTGAGGATATGGCCGGCGGTACTTTCACCATCAGCAACGGAGGTGTCTTCGGTTCCCTCATGGGCACTCCCATTATCAACCTCCCCCAGACCGCCGTTCTCGGCCTCCACGCCATCAAGGACAGACCCGTTGCTGTCAATGGCAAGATCGAGATCCGACCCATGATGTACCTCGCCCTGACCTACGACCACCGCTTGTTGGACGGCCGGGAAGCTGTGCAGTTCCTTGTCAAGATTAAGGAGTACATTGAAGACCCCCGGAAAATGCTCCTATGAGCTTCCTGTTAATAAGTCACGATATATAATTTCGGTCTAGAGTGTACAATAACCAATGGGCAAGACTGGGTTTCTTGAGGACCATCATGAATGAACGCATTTTCCCATTGTCTTTCCTTTTCGCTTTCTCACGCCTCGGGTGGGAGATGTTGAAGCCTCATTTCAAGTAATCAGTGTCTCGGTGACCACAGGATTGTCGATACTCGTGATGCTTGTAGTAAGATACTCCCGACCTACATATGCTAGGCCTCTGCTAAGTTGCTGTGGTGAAGTCCGGTTAGCACCATGCTCAGTCATTACTGTACATAGTTGATGTAGAAGCCGGAAGATGAAGACGATATCAGCGTTTGTCATTGTGGTCGACTGGCTGTAATCCGTATGTCCTCATATAGGATCTGCGCGGGGGCGATTGTGTTTGAGGTATGTATGTAGGTTTCTCCATGCATGTTCACGAGGGTCTGGATCATGCGACTAGGACAGTAGAGTTGGGCACGTACATTCGCTCTCTGCAAGTCTATTTGCTTGTTCGTTACAGGTGTACTTGGGGGTAGGTGGTGGAAAGTGTTTGAGATGATGTATCTCTTTCTTTCGTTTTGAGCGGGTATGTGTGGGTGTGATTCACTTATATTGTAAACAACCTATTAGGGGTTCTGCCATGAAAGACTACGATATGATGTATGATTCGAGGCGCGGATGTTCTCCTTGACTGTCTAAGGACTGCGCTTCGGTCACTAACAGCGTTTGAACCAGTTAGGAGCTGTCGACTTGATTGCACTCCTATCGCCAGCCAGATTTCTGGGAATATGAGGTGCCCATTAGTCTGCTTCCAGGTTGTTTGAAGCAAGTACCCTTCTGTTGTCGCCAACTAGTCAAGGAGATAGCTACTGATTGAGCAAGCCATCGGGCGTGTTTCTGAGAACAAACTGAAGTTCTCGTATTAGAAGCAGTAGGTTAGGGACTCGCTCATACATAGACCCGGATCATTATATTGATCTGCCTCACCCTCGAAACTCGTCTTGGTCAAATGACTGTTGTGCCCATGTGGTCACTGGATTGAGCTAGTTCTCGGTAGACATCTAACGGGGAAAGCTGTATCAGAGCACATCATCACTCTATTCATGATCTACACGCCACTCGTGTCGGCTGAGTCGACGCTTTATCTGTGGCGAACTGCACCATCTGTTCTGCACTTGACCTGACGTACGAATCTGAATTCCTATGCAGATCAACCTGACAAATCCACGTCTGTCCAATCCTTATAGGGCTGTAGTAGCAAATGGCAGCATGTTTTCGATCTACTTCTCGGATTTGCCAGCTCTGAACGTGATCCACGTGTCATGGCCGTGTGGCTTCTACTACCCTTGAACAGAGATCGGCTACATACATGCTTGTCTATTTCCTATGAGGTGGATGCACTGCCGACTGACTGTCCAAGTATGAGGGGAGAGTTCAGCTCGGACGCGACAGCTAGTCGCGCCTTCAGATCCAAATAGAGAGCAGTGTAGCTGGTCTCCCGGGTAGGTAGATGTGATATGAGCTTTGAAAATCTCGAGGGCGAATCAACTTCATGATAAACCTGCGCATCCATGCTGTCCAGCATGTGGCAAGTGCATTGATGCGTTGTCCTAGCTAACTGAACTAGTAGAAACATTGGTAGGTCGACGCATTGCTGCTGAAGTTGATCTACCTACCTCGTGACTACATCGTCTCCATTCCATTTATACCGGGGCGCATACGGCGCGCAATACGGAGACAACGACTCGGAGAGAGTGAAAGCCTGCCTACCCAGGCTGGCCAACTCGAAATCACACCAATGCAATAGAGATGGTTATGAAATTCCAACTCAAGAACAAGAAACGTACAAGAATAGTATCAGACTGCTTGGAAGAGTGCTGCTCTGGTCATTCGCAACTACCGGGTAGGCAGTGTTATTTAGAGGAGCCACGTGATTCACATGCCGAAATCACATGGAGAGAAACTCTCTCTCTACAATCACACTGCCGTGCATATAGTGTGACATGATGAGTAAACTTGACAGCTCGGAGCTAAAGCAAGAGGCGCCCCAGATTAAATCCACCTGAGCTTCGGCCGGGTGATACATCTTCCGGAGGGGTGGCCGATGTAGGACCCCAGCTCGGAGGGAACCCTGGATGTGACACGGGCGATATCGCAAGCTGGCGCCAAGTTCCGAGAGAACTACATCATCACACATTTCTTTGCCATTTCTTTATCAGAAGAGGAGATCCCGTACCGCGAAGAACCGCGTAGCATCAGGGTCGCAATCATGTATCAAGAAACTGCAAGCGAGCGGCATACACCTTCGCAGTCCTACCTCTCAACAAGAGGCGGCGACTACGGTGTAAGTCACCATACTAATACTTATCGTGTGTATACGCGTCCCGGACTCTTCTGCTAACTCTTTTCGAAGCTTCCCTTTGAGACTGTCGTCTTGAAGGGTCTCGCTGCTGATGGCGGTCTCTTCTTGCCTCATGAGATCCCCTCCGTCGCCAATTGGGTATGACTTGCCATCCTCGATGCCATCTATTCCCTACAGACAATGACTCGATAGCTGATGACCGGCTCCCTCATTAGGCGGAGTGGAAAGACCTCTCGTACACCGAATTGGCTTTCCGCATCTTCAGCCTCTACATTTCTACCGATGAGATCCCCTCCGAAGACCTAAAAGCCATCATCGAGCGAAGTTACTCTACTTTCCGTGCCGAGAATGTCGCGCCCCTTGTCCATCTCCAAGACAACAACCTCTACCTCCTTGAGCTGTTCCACGGCCCAAGTTACTCCTTCAAGGACTGTGCGTCGTAACCGCAGCTCGAACTCTGCCAACAAATTATCTTGAAAACTTACACCTTTCTTAGGTGCTCTGCAATTCCTTGGAAACCTGTTCGAGTATTTCCTCGTTAGAAGAAACGCCGGCAAAGAGGGCAAAGGTAGGACTATTGGCGCTACCTTGGGATATCCAAGCTTGGTTCAGGAGATGAAGGAACACTGACACGAAACTAGACCGTCACCACTTGACTGTTGTTGGTGCTACCAGTGGTGATGTACATCTCCCCGCTCTCGCTTCATGTATGGATCGTTGTCTAATACGCTACTAGACTGGATCAGCTGCCATCTACGGTCTCCGAGGAAAGAAGGATGTGTCCGTCTTTATTCTCCACCCCAAGGACCGCGTGAGCCCTGTAAGTTCGCATTCCGAACCGTTTCCGCATCTGGCGCCAGTGCGAAGGGCATGGCTTGGGCAACTCCGCATCAAAGTCATACTCGGACCCTAGAAAGCATCTCGTTTGGACCAGACCAGCTAATACGGTGACTCATGTAGATTCAAGAGGCTCAGATGACGACATGCCTCGATGCGAACGTACACAACATCGCGCTTACCGGAACATTCGATGACTGCCAGGTAAGGCGAAAAGGGGTAGCATAAGTCGGATCCGAAGACTGACAGCTGTTCTGCAGGATATCGTCAAGGCGCTCTTCAACGACCCGGAGACGAATGAAGCACTCAAACTTGGTGCTGTGAACTCGATCAACTTCTCGCGAATTCTGGCCCAGATCGTCTACTACTTCTACTCTTACTTCCAGCTTGCGAAAATGTCCGACTCTTTCAAGGTCGGCGACAAAGTCCGATTTGTTACACCCACCGGTAACTTCGGAAACATCCTTGCTGGATACCTGGCCACCCGGATGGGCTTGCCCGCCGACAAGTTGATTGGTATGTGATCTCTGGTCTCTGGTCTAACTGCTCATGATTGAATGCTAACATAGTCGACAGTGGCCACAAACGAGTAAGTGACGATCACGATGACTTTACCTCCTTCTTGACTACCCCTATCGCTAAAATAGCGTTCTCTCACTCGTGAGAGGGTGTTCGGAGCGATAATATATCGCTCATTCGGGTCTATCCTTGTCGCTGTTCATGTGATTAACAGCATGTGATATAGGAACGATATTCTCTACCGATTCTGGCAGACCGGTCGTTACGAGAAGCAGCCTGCCGCCAATGGCAGCTCTGATGAGGCCAGTGCCGATGCTTGCAAGGAAACCCTCAGTCCGGCCATGGACATTTTGGTCTCTAGCAACTTTGAGAGACTGATGTGGTTCCTGGCAGAAGGTAGGATTCAGATCTTCCTTGGCATCATATCGATTGCTAACATAGAATTGTGTAGGTTTCGCTTCAACAGTTGGCATGGACGACCAATTCAACAAGAAGCAGGCTGGTCAAGAAGTCTCGGCGTGGTACCAGTCACTAAAGAAGAGCGGTGGCTTCGGCCCTGTGCACAAGGATATCCTGGAGACTGGCCGACAGACTTTCGACAGTGAGCGTGTCAGTGATCCCCAGACGCTCGAGACCATTCGGTCATGCTACAGCCGGACGAAGTATGTCCTCGACCCGCACTCAGCGGTCGGTGTTGCTGCCGCCATGAGATCGCTGGCCGGGTCCGGCGCCGAGGTGAAGCACATCTCCCTGTCTACTGCCCACCCGGCGAAGTTCTCATCAGCCGTAGAGTCTGCGCTCAAGGAGGAGACCAACTTCAACTTTAATGAGCAGGTGCTCCCTGATGAGTTCAAGGATCTCCTGACCAAGGAGAAGCGAGTGACGTTTGTCGAGAACTCGTGGGAGAAGGTTAGAGACATTGTGAAGGCCCAGGTAGAGGTTGACCTCTTGAGCGAGAAGCATTAATGGTATAGAGAGGACGGCGTTTAGAAGGCAACGATGTATAGTTCATGTCTGCTTGTATATTATGTTCGGTCATTCGGTATACCTAGGCAGGAGATAACTAAAAGAATTGGGTTATAGATGCTTCGTGTCTGGTCGCTTTTAGGAGTATCTCGGAGACATTTGTTGAGAGGGACGGACTTTACCTGTTCACTTGACCGGCTCGTGAGAGGGGAGGGAAAGCTTGGAACCCAGCGAGTCGCAACGCACGACGAGTCCATGGAATACGCCGTCGTGGTTTCTACTTCGACCGACGATAAGGGTTCTCTCCCTCTTCATGACTCGACGGACGCAAGCTCATCCTCCTGCGATCGCTCCGTGCTGCCGCTTGCAACGCCGCGTTATCCTAATTATTATGTTTTCGTATCTCGTACAATAGCTACCTTCCGGAAATAGGTACGTTACATGGCTGACCTTGGCTCTAAGCAAGCCACCATGGAGACCAATTCGGTCGTGGATAGGGTAGAACAGTGACGCAAAGGCTAACAAAGGTCTGGTAGCGCTCAGCTTGGGCACGGCATCCCTTACCCGGTTTGTAATGGGGTTGCATCCTACTGAGGATGCACATGCATACAACACTGAAGTGTCCCTGAGATGAGATGGCATTGTGGAGACCGCATCGTTAACCGTGCCGGCGCTAAGCCCGGCGAGTACCCATCGTTGTGGTTCTGGTTCGGGATCCACCGTGCGGCCCCGTCCTTAGCTCGGCGAGCTGGACCGGAGGGCTGGGCTATTTGATGATCAGGTCCACTGCGACGCATGGTGACAGCAAGTACCTTGCTGGTGGCACGTAGCATCGCGCACACTGTACCCGATACGTGTGTGCCTGAGTCGTGTGGTTCCCCAAGCTGTACAAGGGGCGGTCCCGAACCCGGAGACCAACTCCCACCGTACCTATTGCATCATTGGTCTCGCTTCCCAGGGCCCTGGGAATATTTATATCGCCTCGGCGGCTTCAACTTTGTCTCCTGCTCTCTCGATTCTCCGTCCCAGCACCAGATCCAGATCACACCCCCGTCCAAGCCCAACCCAGCTCAGCCAAGATGTTCCAACTCTCCAGCGTCTCCGGTTTCGCGACCGCCCTCCTGCTTGGACAGGCCATCACATCTGTCGCGGCCATACCCACCAGCTTCAACGTCACGGCCATTGCAGGCGAAAACAACGAATCGGTGCTCCAATGCTGGCAGCTGGCAACGCCCTTCATCGTCTCCAACGACGCTGGAACCAAGGGTGTCGCGCGGGTCGACCTCAGCGACGCCGACAACGTCTCTTACTTGGTTGTCCCCGCCAACTTTGACGGTGGCTTGCACGCTGCGCCCGCCAACCAGTACGTTGTTTACCTTACCCCTCGATAGAACGAGCACACTACACAGTACATGGGAGCAATCCGATTAACGAATTGTCGCAGATGGGTTTACTTCATCTCGGGTCTCGCTGAGATCTCTGTTCCCCAGGACCCTGACACCCTCGCTTTCATCGAAGGCGGCGAGTTTGGCCTCATCTTCGCCGGCGACTTCGGTGGTGTTAGCAAGCAGGGTCACATCACCAAGTACCCCGGCACCACCGAGACGATTGGTCTGCAGATTCCCACGAAAGATAACGAGATCCCGGCCCACACCGTGCTGCACGCAGGCGCCTGCACGGCAGACGAGATCACTGGATTGCATGACTTTGCGGTACAGTCGGTCAACTAAGCGGACTGTACGAGGGGGAGAGCTACGAATAATAGTAAGAGAGGGTGTTATCACTTTGTATATACGATCATGCAAGTCTCCCGCATGGGACTTGGCTAAACCTCCTATGCCCGAGGTTCACTATTCTCTATCAGCGGTACTTTGATGCGAGTTCCCGCGCCGGCTCCAACCGAGTCGGATTCAAGCAGTCTTCAGCTGTCACCTAGATAGTATCAATGGGAGGGCCAATCAGGAATCTGAGTCCTCCCTTCTAATCAATAAAAAGGGTCGATCCTTGGCCTACATCACGGCAATATTGCTACTTCATCTTCTTACGAGTATCCCTAGCTAGCCTCGAGACACCCCAGTTCAACTTCACGTATCCATCGTGGCACTATACCCGCCTCGGCGACACAGGTCGATCGGAATCTTAGCTATGCACTTGAGAATGAATAGCGTATAACCACAACTCCATCTCTCCCTACTGCTAGGGATGTTAAAGCCAGGTATCGTTCTATCTATCAAGGGATAAGTCCATGTCATCAACTGGAGGGTCGATATCAGACGACAGCAAACTTCAATGGCACAAGAGCAGTTACCAGCCTGTCGGGACCTCTCCATCTCAGCTGAAGTGATTTCTCACCGATGACGGCTATCGGCGTTCATGAAGTAGGTACATATCGTAAACAATGGAACTTGCCGAGACGGGCCAAAACTGCACACGTGGCGCGAACGTCTGGTCTCTGCTTTTTGCCCCGAGCCGTCGTCCAGTAGGACGCCTATATCAGAAGGGAATACCTAGCGATTCGAACCGCGAATTAAGACCGAGTATTTCCAGACTTGTTCTTTAGCTGGGCGGTCTATAAGCTAGACATCTAATGACGCATGAGCGGTTCGGAATGCTGCCAAGACGCCTTCGATTCGATTAGCACCACGGCGATGTTGCCGACCCGAGGGAAGGGATGCGTTACGGTATGCCTTGCATCGATTCGTCAGTCAACAAGCATCTCCCATCTCATCACACAGCTAATCTCGAGATTACTCATACCTCGCGATCTCTCTTCTGTGATCTCGCATTCCTAGTGATAGTGCGTACTTCTTGTCTCTGTTTACTGTTCATCGATTCCCCGAGGTCCCGCTCCGACTATCCGCGACCCAGCCCGGACATAAGAGATTCCTGCATGACTCGCAGCGTCGACTAGTCCGCTGGCCTCTATCCTGAGTGAGACAAAGTTCGGCTTCCTTTGCTTAGCAATCTACGAGCTGGCTGCTAGCGGGCCTGGACAAGCACACCGCCCCTTCTTCGTGTCTCGACGATGCGGAATTATTGCCTATCGTGAGTGAATCCAGTACGGAATGCAGTTGGCGATGAATCGAATGTCTCGGACCTCGGTTAGGAACTGCCCCTTGCGGAGGATATTCCACGCGACGGTCCCAGCCATCCGGGTATTGCCTTTCCCGAGCCGCAACTGGTTCCTGGCTGTCTGGATAGGTAATAGCTATGATGTAGTATCTAGTATCGTATAGAAGGCCAGTTTGAGTTTCTCTGGAAGTGTTCTATCGATCTTAAGGCGCAGGCTATCCTTCCGATCGTTCCGCGCCGGTGGGAGAGAACCACATGCTTGGGAACGAGATCCGAGTTCGCAACACACGCAACGGCAGACTTGCGCGCTCACGGGCTCCTCTGCAGTCCGTGCACTGCCTTTCGTGGAGTGCGTCGTCGATACGAGGTCTTCTCTGGCTGCGCCGTGTCAAGCAAGTTGGCCATCGTCGAGTCAAGTGAATGCTAGACAGGTAGCTCGTGATCCGGTCAGGGAAACACGCCGGATCCGTACCAGTACCATGAAGCTGGATCGTCAGCTCCTAAAATACCATCGTGAACTCGTCATAGTGCTCACGATCCCGACATCGGGCGAAGACGACATCGCTGGTTCTGTCCGTCTCCTTTGACTTAGAGGCTATTATCGTAGCTGGCTCAGTGTGAGGGGACCTGCCTGGGGAGAGACGGCGATTCGATGAATGCCGACTTATTTCGGGATTTCTTTGTTACTTGAGCCGGAGCTGGATCAGTCTCGGCTCCTCGAGAACACCGTAGTCACGATGCAACGCTTGATAAGCAGGAATGTGTTTGGGCTCTGGCGAAAGGACTCAACGATGTAGTCTGGTGTACACACACACACACACACACACACACACACCTATTCGTGCTATGCTAGATATGCCGTCGTATCGGAAGCAGGAGATCCCCAACGTGCTCATCTATAGATGAAGTCCACACTAAGAACGCTCATCGATGTACTATTCCGATCTATCCGAGGCCGAGACCCAGCTCGACGACTCGCTGCTCAGCTCATGATCAGTCGTCGCAAAGGTTCTCCCTTATTGAACCCTTTCGGATTCATCTGGCCGGATTATGATATATCACACATCGAATCCCAGCTTCTGAAAAGCAATCCATACCACGCGCGCGACGTGTTCGCCGCTGCGCCATATATCATGGTGGTCCCCCTTTAGATCTTTCAACAGAAGCACACTCTTTACCCCTTCAGCCACCCGCCCCTTCTCACTCACCCGCACGAACTCATCGCGGTCTTGTAACCGCTTGGCCATATTATCTGCCTCGGGCTCGTCAATAAGCGTCTCATCCGGCGACCAAGCAAGCAAGACCAGCTTCCCACCAATCCACTTCTCCGCGAAATTCCCGCTAAACGTATAGGGGGCCGCGTTGTCCCAGCCAGCGGGATCCTCACCAAATGCGGCGTTGAAGAACGACGTGTACGCCCTCCCAAACCGCTCATTGATGCCCGTGAAATCATACAATCCCTCCAGCCCAATGATTACAGCCGGGAGCGCCGGCTGCACCGTCCCGGCGTCAGGCGTCGACGTAGCAATCAACTGAAACGCCAACGCCCCGCCGGCCGAATGGCCGAGGAGCAGGTAATTGCTCTCGAAGCCATACGTCTGCTGCAGGTAGACGAGGGCAGCCCGCACGTCATCCAGATGATCTGGGTGCCGCGCTCCGCGATACTCGAACGCGGGCGTCGTCGCCGCGTCCTGGGGGAACTCGTCGTGCGGACTGAGCCGGTAGTCTATGCTTGCAAAGCCGGCGATCAGACCCTCTGTTTTGGGGGATGAGGAGCCGAGGATCTGGTCGATGCTTGCGGTGAATGTCTCGTGTAGGATGCGCGGGTCACGCCAGGCGCCGCCGTGCACGTAGCTGTGATGGGGGTCGTTAGTAGGGCTTTCGTTTCTCGTTTCGTCGATGTAGCGTCGGCTTGACTGAGTCAGTCAGTCAGTCAGGACCGTCTTACATGACCCAGTACTTGTTCTTGCGGTCGATCTCCCAGACTCCGAGTTGTTGGAGGTAGTTCTCCGAACCGTAGTGGTGGAGGGTGTAGTTCAGAGACGCCGCCATATTTGCTTGCTTCGATGAGTTGGCTTGCGATGAGATGAGATGAGGTGAGATCTCGGAGGGGTGAGTGAGAGTCGCCGAGAGTAAGCGCGCTTCCCCGCTGCTGACATGATTACTTGCGGCCCGGAGTTAGATTTCCGCGCGTATATCATCGGAGCTATGGGGCTGCTGCAGGTCCGCCTGTGGCTGCTGATGATCGGTGGAATGTCCCGTCATTCTTGCCGACTGGTCCGGGAATGGCAGATCCGTTGGGTGCAGTTGCTGGCGTTGTTGCCACCATGGATTCTCGCGCATCAGGAACTGGTATTTATATGTACCGTACAGAATAAATCAAGAAGGTACTATGCCGTATTCTGTAGTTCACAGTTTACTTACACGTTATCAATCGCAGTCAGCGTATACTCCCGGCTGCCAAATTTCCGTATAATTTGAGGGTCCTATGAGACACGGTGGGAATGATCTTTCAGACGTATGCGGTGGCCGAGGAAGCTCTTCATGTAGCGGCCAAAGCAGATTCTATCAGCTTATGTGTCTACCGAAAGCGGTCATCGGCAGCACAATTCACACGCGTCACCTGGCAGCGTAATAAAAGCGAGCGAACACGTTTTGGGTACGTACGGAGTATGATGATGATGATATATTAACGTCTGGTGGCTATGCGGGGCGAAGCCCCTACCTATCCCTGATTTTCGCGCATCGAATTTCATTAACTACGCATCGGGTTTTACTATTCTGCACGGACTTCCCTCCTTTCACTTGTTTCGATCGGAAAAGTGGGTCTGTTTCACCGCCGCGCTTCGTGCTATCACGAGTTTTTACTCATCTTTTTGAGCTTCACTCCGGCCTCTGGCCACCCTCCGCCCTCCTGCCGCCTGCCTCCTTATAAGAATGGCCGCACCACCTCCTCCTCTCCCTCACTTCTTCGATCGGAAAAGTGGGTCTGTTTCACCGCCGCGCTTCGTGATATCACGAGTTTTTACTCATCTTTCTGAGCTTCACTCCGGCCTCTGGCCACCCTCCGCCTTCCTGCCGCCTGCCTCCTTGTGAGAATGGCCGCACCACCTCCTCCTCCACCTCCTGGGGGAGGAGCTCCTGTCACCCCCTCTCCCAACCGCGTTGTCCCTGTCCCGTCCTCTCGTCTCTCTGGCATCTTCTCGTTTGACGTCCCTCGCGTTACCAAAAGGGCTCGTCACACCACTGGATTCATGGGCCCTGCCCCTCCCCTGGTTCTGGCTCTTCCTGACCCTCAACCGGCCTCGTCTCTCTCTGTCTCCATCTCAAAAGGTGTTACTTCACTCTTTGCAGAACGAGACGCTGACTATCTGGCCTGCCGTGAGGTCATGCTTGCGGCCTCTACATCTCTGGACTCTGCTCTTGGTTCGTTCTCTTCTCCTGCCCACTGCAAATGGGCTGAGAAGGTCACGGTTGCAATTTCTGGAGTTTTGCTGGAACTGTGTGCTGGGGGACCAGCTACTCCCCCAAAACTCACCGCCACTCCCCCTTCTCCGGCCCCCGCTTCTGCTCCTGGTCCCACCCCGTCGCTAGTGCCACTAGCGCCTCCTCCTGCATCAATAGTGCCTCCCACTATTCCTGCACCTGCTAACCCGGCCCCTGCTGCCACTGTTGCCTCTGCAGCCCCAGTGTGACGGGACAAGCGCACGGACCCATTCGTTTACCGTGTTGTCCCGTCCACGTCTTGGGATGCGGTCGTGAGTACGTACCGCGATTGCAGGTGCCGGAAGATGGTAGAATGTGCTGGAAGGTTGTGGAAGGCTCCGGAAGGTACCGGACAGTTGTGGAGGCCGGCAGAAGCCGCTGGAAGCCGCTGGAACTTCGCGGAACCTCGCGGAATCCGGCCGCTGCTTACAAATGCTGACCAATGCTTACCAAGCTGACAAATGCCGATGGAATCGGGTGGAAGCAGGCGGAACCGGCTGGGCGTTTCTGGGATACTCTGGCGTTCCCACCTTGTGTATTTAACCGGCGGTTCTCTCCCGCTCTTCTCTTCTTTCTTTCTTTTCCTTTTCATTCTTTAGCTAGTTTATTCTATCCAGAATATACCATAAGGTTGATGCTTGTATCACTCTCTGGTGTTCTTCTCCATCACACCCAGTAGCTGCTGGCACTATGTCCTATAGTGCAGGGGCTAAGCTCTCCTCTGCTCCTGGCGCCCAGTCTGGCTCTGCCCCCCCCAAGCCTCAGGCCTGGCAGATGGTGCAGAGCAAGAAGGCCGCCAAGGCCAAGCCTGCCGCTTCTGGTTCTGCTGCCCCCTCTGCTGTGTCTGCCTCTGCTGCCCCTGCCGCAAAGAAGGACAATCGCGTCTTTTTCCGCATGCCTGAGGACTCTGCCTGGCGCAACGTAGAACCCTTCCAGTTCCGCATTGCCCTCTGCGGTATGTTCTCGCCTGCCCTCACCTTGGTCGACTTGCCCCGTGCCCTGAAGACCAAGACTGGTTGGTCCGTTCAGCCTGGAAGTGAGCTCGTTCAGTCCAAGCTTCTTGGGCCCAACCAGACTCTCGCTGGCCTCAACATCACGGTGGGCGAGTCCCTGGACTGGTTTGCCTACGTGGTGGACAGAGTTCCTGTCATCACGCCTCCTGCTGGCCGCACATACGACAGCCTTCTCCGCGAGGAGTGTGAGGCGGCCACCGGTCAGCGGGCTGTCAGAATCGTCCGCTCGCTCTTCGCGAGGGACTCCTGGGTCATCTCCTTTGCCTCTCAGGTTCGCTCTGGCTTCCGTCTTTTTGGCAGTGCCCCTGCCAGAAGTTTGGCCCGCAAGCCTGATGTGGTGCAATGCACTCGCTGCTGGAACTTCCACGACCCACGTGAGTGCTCCCGACGAAAGCTGTGTGGTTTCTGCGGCAAGACTCACCCGGAAAACACGGGCCTCTGCGACCCAAGCCCCAAATGTGTCAACTGCAGAGGCCCTCACCGGTCTGACTTCGTTGGCTGCATTGCCCGGCCAAGAAAACATAACGGTAAGATTCAGCGGCCCAGCAAGGCCATGCTGACTGCTCTGCGGGAGCTGGGAGCCTTTGCCACATCTGAGACTCGCAGGGCTGTTGCAGCAGCAGCAGCTCCTGTTCTTCCCCCCCTTCCTCCTTCTCCTGCTGCCCAGGCAGTGATGCCTGACCCCGGGCGCGCTGTCTCGCCTGTCGCAGTCACGCCGGTAGCCCAGGTGCCCCAGGCCTCGCCTGCGGCTGCGGATGTCTCCATGAGCAACATCCCCACTGAAGACCTCCTGGCCATGGCGGGGTCGTCGTCGTCGTCTGGTGGCAGCTCCCCTGTCATCACAAAGGTACAGCCGAGGCAGCCGGACCCCACTCCTCCTCCCATGCCAGCCTGGAAGGCCAAGCTCTTGATGAGCGAGGAAGACACGGACATGACAGAGACGGAGACGGAGACGGAGACTGAGTCTGAGGACGACACTCCAACTCCAACTCCTACTCCAGCCCCCAACCCCAACCCGTGGTCAGGTGACGGTGCCTGGAATGGGGTCACGGACCCTTGGGGCCTCTCCACAGAGACAGCGACAGCTACACCCGCGGCTGCCCCTCCCCCTCCCATCCTCTCGCCTGCTCCTGCCCGCCCAGCTCCCGGCACTCCCCTTCTCAGCGTCGGGCTCCCTGCGGGTGCCTCCTCGGCAACTCGCGGGGCCTCAGCTAGAAAGCGAGTCTTGAGCTCTACGGATCCCCTTGACCAGCTCTAATGCCAGCACAACCAGCTGGCAGAGGCCTCACTTCTAGTAGGAAGAAGTGCAAGAAGGCCTTTCTTCGCGTCCTACAAGTCAACACCCAGACATCAGGGCAGCATCACGATACTGCCCTGAACCTTGCCTGGGACAAGAAGGTGGACGTCATCCTTGTGCAAGAACCGTGGGTTATGCGCAAAGGCGTCCGCAGACTAACCAAAAACCACCCCGGTTTTGAGGCATTCTCCCCAGTGGAAGACTGGGCTACCATCCCGCGGGTGCTCGTCTACACTCGCAAGTCCCTCTCTGCCGCCCAGTTTCGCCCTTTCTCGTCTGCCGAGGCTTGCTTTGTGCAGGTGGAAGGGGTTTCTTTTGCTAACATCTACCGCTCACCATCGGGTGGTGATGAGGTACTGACAGAGCTGGAAGATTGGGAGCCCCCAGCAAGGTGCGTCGTGGCTGGGGACTTCAACGCCGCTCACTGGACCTGGCAGCCAGGACGCAGCAACTCCCCTGCTGGCAGACGAGTGGCCCGTTGGGCTGACCGTCACAGCCTGGAGCAGCACATCGTCGGAGAGCCCACGCATGAGAGAGGGAACACACTCGACTTGTTCTTCTCCAATGTCTCAGGCTCCTCAGCTTGGGTTGATCACTCACTGTATACAGGCTCGGATCACTACTCCATCATGGCAACCGTTCCCCTCGGCCTCAGAGCTCTCAAGCTGGCGCCAAAGATGGTACTGCGTCTTGATCGGCTACCCTTCTTTGTAGGGACAGTCGCAGAGACCATTGAGCTTGCTCACAGCACCATCTCCTCGCAGGATGATATCGAGCCCTTCACGGAGTCACTGCTGCATGTCCTTGGCCTGGCTTTCAAAGCCGCAGCCGTCCCCTCTTTTGGGAAAGGCAAAGAGGCTTCCTGGTGGACAGAGGAGTGTGCGGAGGCTCAGAAGCGGCTTGCTGCTGAGCGAGACTCCCTCGACCCTGACACCCTCCAGCAGCGCAGGGAGGCATATCGCGGCATCATACGCCGCGCAAAAGCTAACTACTGGGCAGAAATGATAAGCGGTGCAGAGTCAGATGCTGACATCTTCGGCATCACAGGCTGGCACAAGCTGACAGACAGGTTTCGTTCCCCCCCAATACAGCACGAAGGTCGGCTCTTCACAGACACCTCAGAGAAGATCTCTCTGCTCCGTGAGAAGGTTTTGGCCACCCGCGCAGCAGGCGACGACATCGCTGACCCATGGGAGGTCCTTCCCAACCCCCCAGCCCAAACTCTCCCCTGGCGGACAGAGGTGACTCTGGAGGAGGCAGAGGAGGCATGTGTTGGAGCCAAGAAGTCCACGCCTGGTCAAGACCGCCTGGACACGGCTACTCTGCGTCACATCTGGCCCAGCATCGGCTCCCGTGTGAGGACCTTGTATGAGGCCTGCCTGGTCTACGGCTACCACCCTCGGGCTTTCCGGCGAGCAGAAATTGCGATGCTGCCCAAGGTGGGGAAGACGGACTTCACTTCTGTGAAGTCCTGGCGCCCCATCTCTCTGCTCTCTTGCATGGGCAAGGGGCTGGAGAGGCTCATCGCACGGCGTATCTCTACCACTGCTATCAATGAGGGGGTGCTCAGCCCGCAGCAGTTTGGAGCCCTCCCCAAGCGCTCGTCTACTGACCTCACGGCTGCCACGGTTCACGACGTGGAACACGCTTTTGCCAGAGGTCAGGTAGCCTCCATGCTAACGCTGGATGTCGCAGGAGCTTTCAACACCATCCTGCGCGGCCGGCTAGTCAAGCGTCTCAGGGAACAGGGCTGGAACTCAGCGTTTGTCCGTTGGGTGGACTCCTTCATGTTAGACAGGTCGGCTTCTGTTCGCATGGAGGGCGTCACGGCCTCATCCCTCCCTCTCTCGTGCGGGGTGCCCCAGGGCTCGCCAATCTCTCCCATTCTCTTCATGCTGTTTATGGCGCCATGTTTCAGGATGGGGGACGTGAGAGCACGCTTTGGTTATGCTGACGACATTAACCTGACAGAAGTAGGGCAAGACCACCGCCAGACAAGCAGCCGTCTCTCCACGCTCGTCCGGGAGCTCCTCGACTGGGGCCAAGACAACGCCATCACCTTTGAGCCAGAGAAGAGCGAGCTCCTGCACTTCTACCGCAAGGGCGACCCGCCAGAGGACATCGTGTGCTCCGGCGACTTCATCGTTGAGCCGTCACAGAAACCAGTCCGTTGGCTGGGGGTTTTCTTTGACTCCAAGCTCACTTTCCGTCACCACGTCGAGCACTGGAGTGCCCGGGCTTACAAAGTGGCGAACCACCTCCGCTCTCTCAACAAGGTGCTGAACGGAGCTCCTCCTCACGCAGTGGCAAAGGCTGCTGTCGCCTGCGTCCCTTCTGTTGCTCTCTTTGGCAGTGAGGCCTGGTGGCCAGGGCCCACTCGCTAGTCAGAAAGGTTTGCCGGCAAAGTGGTGTCAACCAGACAAGGCTACCACGTCGAGAAGATTGACAAAGCCATCAGACAGGCCCGTCGGGTGGCTCTTCCAGTCTGGAAGACCACCCCCATCCCCATCCTTCACCGTGAGGCCAACCTGCCTCCTGCTGAGGTGCTCTTAGAGCAAGCCCGGCTGCGTTTCTCTGCCAGGCTCCGCACTCTGGATCACAGACACCCTCTCGTCGACAGGGCGTTTGGGGCCCCTCCAGTCCCCCAGCCAGTGCGCAAGCCTGGTCGCGGCCGGCCCCCTTGCCCCAAGCCTCTGAGACTTTCTCGTCTTCAGTCTGCTGCCCTGCTCACGAGACCTTGTCCGCGGCCGGCCCTTCTGGACTGCGTCCCACCTCACAAGATCTCACCGGTGTCACGCAAGGGAGAGGGCCTCAAGGCCCACCGAGCTCTCATGTCAGGAAAAGAAAGAAAGAAGGGAATGATGATGACATATTAACGTCTGGTGGCTTTGCGGGGCGAAGCCCCGCCTACCTACGACCGATAATCGATCTTTGTAGACGGCACGGCGCAAGAAAGAAGGGAATGATGATGATGATATATTAACGTCTGGTGGCTATGCGGGGCGAAGCCCCGCCTACCTACGACCAATAATCGATCCTTGTAGACGGCACGGCGCGAAAGCCGGCGTTCCTGCTGACAAAGGAAATAAAACAAACAAACAAACTAAGTGTGATGGAGAAGAACACCAGAGAGTGATACAAACATCAACCTTATGGTATATTCTGGATAGAATAAACTAGCTAAAGAAAGAAAAGGAAAAGAAAGAAAGAAGAGAAGAGCGGGAGAGAACCGCCGGTTAAATACACAAGGTGGGAACGCCAGAGTATCCCAGAAACGCCCAGCCGGTTCCGCCTGCTTCCACCCGATTCCATCGGCATTTGTCAGCTTGGTAAGCATTGGTCAGCATTGGTAAGCAGCGGCCGGATTCCGCGAGGTTCCGCGAAGTTCCAGCGGCTTCCAGCGGCTTCTGCCGGCTTCCACAACTGTCCGGTACCTTCCGGAGCCTTCCACAACCTTCCAGCACATTCTACCAACTTCCGGCACCTGCCATGGCGGTACGTACTCACGACCGCATCCCAAGACATGGACGGACAACACGGTAAATGAATGGGTCCGTGCGCTTGTCCCGTCACATCTACTGTAATGCGTAGTGCTCAAAATAAAATCATTTCTTGACATCACCTCACATGATGACACGGCATACGTCCATATTATGACTCACAGGAACAAATTCTCACAAGCCAGTCTCATTCTTGAAAAAAGACTTGACATTACACTTTCACTTGACAACATTCTCTACTGTACAGTTCCAGCTGCTGTGTTGAATAACTAAGTCATATAAGAGCGTTTCAATCTAGAGTTTGAGAGATGCAGTGATGCTAACTGGAATGGCAACAACTATCTCATAAGCAGAGATTTTTTCATCTCTGTGAAGCTTGTTAACTTCAGCCAGGGCTTTCACCACTGTCTTTGTCCAGCCTGTTTCATTTACCGGATAGGTGCCGGGTACGTCGTGTGTCCTCTACCGAGTCCCAGGTAGGTGTCAGGGAGGTCATGGTAATTACCATTACCTGGTGGGTCCTTACCCTTTGCGATTCCATGACACTCGGCTCTAGCCATAGAGTTCTATGTACGATGCTGGCATGGGATATAGAAGGCGGGCTTCTTCATTTGCGCCCTTATTGTCTTTTACATCTCTATACATATAAATTGAAATGCGGAAACCGGGCTTGACCATTTACCCTTCCATACATATAGAATGAAAGAAATGCGGAAGCCTAGCTTCACCATTTTCCCTCTCTATACATATAAAATGAAATGAGGAAGCCGGGCTTCTCCATTTACCCCTCCATACATATAGAATAAAATGGGGAAGCTGTGCTTCACCATTTACCCATCCATACATATAAAATGAAATGCGGAAGCCTAGCTTCACCATTTTACCTCTCTATACATATATAATAAAATGGGGAAGCCCGACTTCACCATTTACCCCTGCATAGATATATAATAACATGGTGAAGACGTGCCTCACCATTTTACCTCTCTATATATATATAATAACATGGGGAAGCCGGGCTTCTCCATTTACCCCTCCATACATATAAAATGAAATGGGGAAGCCGGGCTTTACCATTTTACCTCTTCATAAATTTAGAATGAAATGGGGAAGCCGACCTCCACCATTTTACCCCTCCATACATATATAATAACATGGTGAAGCCGTGCTTCACCATTTACCCATCCATGCATATAGAATGAGATGTGGAAGCCGTGCTTCACCATTTACCCCTCCATACATATAAAACGAAATGAGGAAGCCGGGCTTCTCCATTTGAGCCCCTATTGTCTTTCAGCCGTCCATACATATAAAATGAAATGGCGAAGCCGGTCCTCTTCATTTGAGCCCATATTTCTCTTTATGCCAGTTGTGCTTAAGATCTAAGCAGTAACCCTCATCCCAGAGCGTATCAATACTCCTCCCTGAGTTTGTCATCATCATCCACATAGCTCCCTTCTACATGGCTGACGCTTTGACCAGCTCACCTTTACAACAGAGCTCGCCGTCACCCCCACGAGCTCGCTTATTCACAGATTCACGCTCAGACCATGTGGTCTCCAAGCACAGACCTTGTCGTCGCCCACCATGGAGCTAAGCCATCCCCCACCACGGAACGTGAGGACGCAGAGTATAAGAAGGATTCCTACTCATGTAATTTTAGTCTTCTTTCGCTCTTTCTTCCCTAGTTTAGAGTCTTTGTTCATAGCATCAGTACAAGGTGTCAGGACTTTCTACCTGATCGTAACACCCACTTACAGAATTTCAACTGGTGGTCATCGGCCAGGAAGAATTCTGGTGCTGATTATAAGCAAACGCAATCGGCGGCAGCTGCCGGTAAGCCAGAGCTATGTGGAGTATCTAATACTTAATGCCATTCTCTCGACACCTCTATATGCATCAGCTTCATAGCTCCTTTCCCTTGTACAAGAACGATTGTACGTAGCGAAAGAACTATACATTGACGTATCAGTTGAGCTTCTATTTTGCGCTTTTTCCTACATTCCTTAGCAGCAGGATATACTTACATAAAAGGTAACTTGGACCTGCCTGTACTCGGCAGCTGTGGCTTCACGCCGTGCCAGCCCGCGAACATCACTTTGTCACCCGCCGACAAGGTCTAGGCAGATGCTTGTAGGGGCCGCTCAGCTGCTGAATTCAGAGAATTACGTGACCCGGTACGGGTCTGTGGGACATTAAATCCACTGAGGTCCGTACGTGTCCCCGTGAGTCTGATCTTATTGAACCCACACATTGAACACTTAGAGCCAGTCCAGGTCAACAGAACGAAACGCTCAACCAGACCCGCCGGGCTAACCCGAATTGATGAAACAAGTAAACGAATGTATTTCTTGTACTTTTCCACGTGGGCACTTGCTACTTTAGGTCTAGTACTCACTAGGGCCATAATCAAGCTGTCAAATCAGGCTATGGTTGTATCTCAAGCTATCTAGTCAAACTCCTGATCCACTTAGCTTCCTCCCTATCTCCCTCCCTATCTCCCTACCTACCTAGCTACTCACCTGGTTACCTACCTACCTACCTACCTGCCTACCCACCTACCTACCTACCTACCTACCTACCTACCTACCTACCTACCTACCTACCTACCTACCTACCTACCTACCTACACACATGTTCAGATCAGAACCAAGCACAGATCACAGACAATTACACTGCCGGATCAGATTCATGTCAATCAATATGGAGTACACTAGTGAGATGTTAATAGATGAGCAGCCAGGCAGTAAGTACCTGTTCCAAATACATGAGCAGGGCTGTGTACTAATGTATTACTGATGGCCAGGTTCCTTCAGCAATCAGTCCCTGCCAGATTCCATGTCTCAGACAGCCAACATACATGTACCTGACAGATCAGACTCTCCCAAGCCAGCAAGAGCACCCAGGTCTCAAGTAGACGTGTCACTGTACCTAGCAGATGCCTACCTGAAGCACCCCCAGGAGCCTGAATCAAATGAGGAGTTCAGGATACAAGACAAGAAAGTAAATGTGTGGATAGGAAGCACTACAGTCCAGTTTCTTAGATCTTTGGTGGAGGCTAGGAGACAGTGAATGTTGTCTCCAGCTAAGATGAAGGCTAGCAACAAGCAGGGGTTTGCTGAAGCCTGGCACTTTGTGAAGACCAGGTTCTGCCAGACAGCGTGATACAGCTTAATACCTCACCTAACAGATAAGGTGCTGGAGGAGAAGTACAAGACTGAGCTCAGGACTAAGTACAAGCCATACGGAATGCTTATGGACAGTGACTACTCTGGCCTAGCATTTACCTTGCTAGATAATGGTACAATTGATGGACCAGATGAGTTATGGGGACGTCACTTAGCAATGAATGGGAATGAGAAAGATGGATGGATAAGGTAGGAGGGTATGTCATCAGGAAAATTGTATGATGATGCATTTGGGAGTGACTTAGCTACAGGAGCCCTAGGTGTACAGGGGAGCCAGCTAAGGAGGAAAGCTAGAAAAGGGCTGCAGCAGTCAGGCCTACGAATAGGAATGGATACACAGATGAATGTACCTGTTAGCACTAGGTATGTCTCCTTACCCAGAACTAACACATGTACTTACTAACTTGGCTAGGAGCCCTAATACTGAATCAGGCACATTCATCAGGGAGGATGATGTAATAAAGGTAGGGGTTAGGAAAAGGAAGAGACCCTCGTTGGACCAGACATGTACAAGTGACCTAAAGTCAAAACAGGCTAGACAGAGCAGCAGCACCCAGCTTGATGGGTTGATGGATGGGATCAAAGCTGTGTCTAGCTCATTTCTGGCTAGTACGAGGCAGGAGGTATTGTTGAGTGCAGATGGAGGTACCCTGACAAGACAGGCTTATGTATCTATAAAGGAACTTGGCCTATGGAAAGAGATAGATAAGGCTGCACGAAAAGGGGTGATGGATGAGTTCAATGTGGTGAACATACTGTTTTTTAAGAATAATTGGGGCCTAATTGGGCTAGAGCAATGAGTTTAGGATAAGGCTGCATTTGAGCCTCCACTGGGATAGTGATAAGGATAGGGCTAGAGATAAGAGATAGTGGAGATAAGAAGTAATGATGTATACTGTGTGCATACTTATATACATTGTGTTTTCACAACGTGTGTCGGAAAAAAATAGACCACTTTTCCGCAATGTGTAATGAGTGTCGCACCGTGTGTTCAAACTGTGTGAATAATATATGAATAAAAATACTTTATACAATGCACGGTGCAAAAGGTGTTATTGACACTCCTCACACTGTGTGAGGTAAATGTAAAAAATAATATTTTAGGAGGCTGACTCATCCAAGACCTAGACAGAGGTGGTGTTTACTGCTGACACATGCAGACTCGAACAGGTCTATCAGAGTTCAGCACATGACCACTATACCATGGTGTATTTTTGTGGATGAAAGGTATAAGACTAAAATCATAGATAAAGCTCTATCATTAAAATCCAGGAGTAGGGATCTAACATGATGAAGATGGAATGGACCCACGCACACTAATACTAACTAAGTGGAGGGGCTAAAAAGATCTAAATCTCAACACCTGCCGGACCCCATAACTCTGGCAATAATCAAGTTACGGATATGTCGTTTGCTTCTCGTTTAATTTGAATGCCGTCCCTATCTACATTTCAAATCGCATCCCAGTGCGACATCTAGTTGTTGTGCTGTGTGATGGGGAAGTTGGGTCTACTGGGACCTACCTAGGTGTTAGTGGGTGGTGCTAGGGCCTAGTGCCCACCAGGTTCCAGGTGGGTGGGCAGATTCAAAACTCAACACATGCCGGATCTCATACCTCTGGCAATATTCAAGTTACGGACATGCCGTTTGCTTCATGATAAAATCAGAGCGGATTCTATCCGTATTCCAATTTTCGTGTTCGTGCGATGTGTATAGGCTGTAGAGGGTGAATCAGAAGTGAGGTCTCCTCAGAGACTACTACAAATTGTACATAAGTAGGGGCCCTGGTACCATCATTCATCCTTTACCTCCATTCCTTCTGTGTAAGTACAATAGTCCTCCCACATAGCAGTAGCTATTTCATCTCTTATTCTGTCCACCTCTTCTTTTGAGCAGATGTTTCTTACACAATCAAATGCACTCCCATCCTCTAGGTCTGGTAAAGGAGGGAGATTCAATTCCGTTCTGGTGGCTAGGTGTCTCTCATACCAAACTCCAGAGATGTATTCCCATACAGATTCCCCTTGCAGTGGATCAGCAGGTACCTGCTGTACCAAGCCAAACAAATTGTGTAGTCCACACACCACATACAAAAGTATCATTTGTGTTCTCAAATCATACTCAGGAGCTGTTCCCCTTATGATTTTCTATTTCCTTTTCATTTTTCCGAATTACTGTTCAACATTAATTCTCAATGAACTGTGCCTTAATTCAAACAGCTCCTCTTTGTTTCTTGATCTCTGCTGGAAGGCTTCTACTTCTTGTATGTGGTACCTGGTACCTAGATATGGACAAAGGTATCCTTTTCCATGTGAGTACCCTGCATCAGCTAGGTAGTATTTTCCCTGGGGGGCCCTGAACCCCTGGCTCTCAGCTATGTTTAGTGCTCTTGCATCATGCATGGAGCTCTTCAAACTAGCTAAACCAAAGGAACAACTACCATTGTGGTTGACAGCAGTCACCACATTCTGAGCCAGGTATCCATTCCTGCATCTATGGTGCCTAGCAGCCTCCCCAGGTACATGGGCATGTAATAATGTGCCATCCACTGCCCCAATGCAATCTCTGAAGTAGGGATGCATCTTGGAATTGTTTAAAATTTCCGGAGCGGTACAATCCAAGTGCATGGGCCTAATAACAAAGGCCGCTAGAAGGACCAGGCTGTCAAGTATCTCAGAGAAGGCTTTACCTATTGTTGTAGCTGAATGGCCCCAGTGAAAAGCAGAGTCTCTCTGTGCCTCATTCTGGGCACACATTCTGGGGAAGATCATTAGCTTTTGGTTGGTGCTGATCTTTTTGGTGGGTCTCAGAGTAGTATGGGTGGTGAGCCTGCTGAGTAGGCACAGGTAGGTACTTTGGGGCATTCTCATTTGCTGAGAGAAGATGTACTCTGGGAATAGTAACAAGAGCTCATTGGCTTGGTTTTCACCCCTGTCAGAAATGTGGGTCCGTAACTCATGTACTGATTCAGTGAAGGCACGTAGGTGACCAGGCATAATTGTTCTCTGTAAGGCAGGTAGATGGACCTTCACTAAGGGAGGAATAGCTTCTAAGAAACCAGCAGCTGCTTGTACCATTGAATGATACGGAGATGGTACTGTTGAAGATAATGTAGGCTTCAAAAGTACATGTTGACTAGGATTTGTACTGCTAGATGCCTGAATGGAGGGAGTAATAGGAGGTAACTAAATAAATGAGCATAGATGATGACATAATTGTTGAGATAGGGCTAGTGCACTGTTAGGTGGCTGTACAGATGAAGTGCATAGGGGGCAACTGATGCCAGCTAGCGGAGGCTGTGACTGAGACATCTTGTAGTGATTTTGCTGTGATGTACTGCTTTGTTAACTAGAAAGGGAGCAAAACAGAGAGATTTATAGCTAACTACATATATTACAATAAACAGAAGGCACAGAATAGGAGAGAAGGGGGCATTTATGGGTAGGTGATAAAGGGGGAAGGGAATTACATCAGTACAAGGGGAAATAATGTTTAAAAAGGGGTTAGGGGAAGGGGAATGTGACAACCGGCAACATATTGCTAGGTACAGCAAGGTATCGAGGACAGATATAAGG
Source organism: Xylariaceae sp. X3-2 (assembly GCA_028637685.1). NCBI lineage: Eukaryota > Fungi > Ascomycota > Sordariomycetes > Xylariales > Xylariaceae > Xylariaceae sp. X3-2. The sequence continues at coordinate 41,958 of JAJFDI010000160.1, forward strand.
AGATGAGATATATGACTAAGTCATGAAATTACACTCGAAAATAATGATTCGTACAATAACTTTAAGCATAACAACTTTCGAAAAGATGTACGATTTCATCAACGGTTGAGAAATAATCATTGCTGACCCTCAAACGATCTCAAAAAAGATGTACGATTTCGTCAAAAGTGAAGTATATGTCATCAATGACCTCATAACGACTTTCGAAGAGATGTACGATTTCATTGGACGTCGAGAAAAGGTCACTGATGACCTCATAACGACTTTCGAAGTGATGTACGATTTCATTGGACGTCGAGAAAAGGGCATCGATGACCTGATAACAGCTTTCGAAGGGATGTACGATTTCGTCGACGGTTGACAAAAAGTCATCGATGACCTCATAACGATTTCCGAAAGGATGTACGATTTCATCTGGTTGACAAAAGGTCATCGATGACCTCATAGCGATTTCCAAAGGGATGTACGATTTTGTCGACGGTTGGCAAAAAGTCATCGATGACCTCATAACAATTTTCGAGAGGATGTACGATTTCATCGATGGCTGACAAAAGGGCATCGATGACCTCATAATGGATTTCGAAGTGATGTACGATTTCGTTGATGGTTGACAAAAAGTCATCGATGACCGCATAACGATTTTCAAAGAGATGTACGATTTCGTCGATGGCTAACAAAAGGGCATCGATGACCTCATAATGACTTTCGAAAGCATGTACGATTACATCAGACGTCGAGAAAAGGGCATCGATGACCTCATAACGGCTTTGAAAGGGATGTACGATTACATCAGACGTCGAGAAAAGGGCATCGATGACCTCATAATGGCTTTGAAAGGGATGTACAATTTCGTCGACGGTTGACGAAAAGTCATCGATGACCTCATAACAGCTTTCGAAAAGATGTACCATTTCATTGGACGTCGAGAAAGGGTCATCAGCGACATGATAATGACTATTCAATGTATTATGAAGTTGACACCTTTACAAATTGCCATATATGCCAGCGAAGTAGGGCTCAGATTTTCAGATCATCCGACACCCATAGTAAAATGTTAACTTAAAGCCCCAACTTTGTCCCCCAATATAACTCTTTAAAAAAATTATATCGCAAAAACAAAGTATAAATTCGTATTCCTCAAAAAATTAGCTTTTCAACGATGTTCATTTTTTTCATTCGAAGAACATTTCGTCAAGACCCACTCTTATTTTGTGATTTGTGGGGCTCGGAACTAAAAAGTGACAGGGGTCTGCTAAAAGTCCTTCATGTTCCGAACCCCATATCTCAACAACTAGACTTCGCGTCGCGATACAAATTGAAACAAAGCTAGAGAAGGCAATTAAATCAATACAATAATTGAGAGATTCAAATTATCTCCATTTTTCGTAAAGTTACAGGTGGTGGCAGATAGTAAGTTTTGCACACAAAAAGATACATCTGAGCCCGATCTGTGTACAACACAGAAGTACCAGCCCTAGTGTGGTGCCATGCATATGCACACCAGGCTAACATACTAGCACTACACACAAGAATGTAGGTAAATCATAACTCCCCTATCTTCCAGGCCACGCATCACAGCAATTAGATTTTGCACCATGATGCATTTTGACATATAGGTAGAGACGGCAATTAATTCAATATAACAGAAGACAGCATATCCGTAACTCATATTTTGACCAAGTTATTGCGGTTGGCACATGGTAAGTTTTGGATCTACCCAAGCACCACTGAGGTACAGAACACTAGCTAGTATCTAGCACTACACACTAGTACATGGGTAGGTATTAAAAGAATCAAATTTCCAGCCCTGCATCACAACAACCAGATGTCGCATGAAGATGGAAATTGAAATGTAGATAGATACGGCAATTAATTCAATATAACAAAAGACGGCATGTCTGTAACCCAAGATCTGGTGAAGTTATTGCAGTTGGGAGATGGTGAGTTTTAGATCTGCCCTGGCCAATTAAGACCCAGACTAGTTTGGATCTCCCATTACAAAACCAGGTACTCCCCCACTGCTACATTACAGTACGTTCCATTACCTCTATTTTTCTAAACCCCCTTGCCTGCTCGTTTCCACTATGCCAAAATAGAGGTAGGGCCGGTGTTGTTTTCAACCTGCTGGACTGGCCCTTAGTGGGGGATTTAAGTCGTTTCTTTCTTAAAATTTGTTTTCTTATGATTAGTACAGGGTACGCGTAACATTTGCAGTTCTGTCACGCAGTACAGCCTCGTACGTATAATCTCAACTTCACCGACACCATACATAGCGGCGTTCCCTATTAAAATAATTCGAATTTTTAGGTCTTCAATTACGGTACGATGTCGACAAGGCTGCTGCGGCCCGTAAAGCAGTGGAACTATACAGGCAACAACGCGAAACGCGCAGCAAAAGACTCACATTGAAAAAATGCGCTGAACGGTGCAACGTATCCTACGGCCTGGTGAAAGAATACAACGCGCGATACGAAAAATGAAGCAGAATACCTGGCTTCAGCGATATTGGTCGACTGCCTGCATTATCCTCATCCGAGAACGATGTCATAAACCAATTCGTTCAACTTATCCAGCGTGGCCAATTTCTATTGACGACTGGAACGGTGCTTGGGTATGCGACTTTTCTATGCAATCAACAGCCTGTACCCCTGAAAAAGCCTCTCACATATTACTGGGTGGCAACATAGAAACAAGAAAATCCAAAGTTCAAAGACATCGATGTCAAGTATGTCGATGGGTACCGCATAGCAGCGGAGATGGATGTACAGGGTATCGAGGACTGTTTGAAGGAATACGAAGCTATCGTCGTCACTTTTAAGGTCAGACCACACATCTTATAGAATTTCGACGAATCACCGTTCTTTATTGGAGTTTCAAATGTAGCGATGAAGGTATGGGTTGTGCGGAATAAAAAAAACGTCCTCGTGTTATGATTTCCCCAGGTAACCCGGAAAGTCCTACTGCAATTGATTGCATATCAGCAGTAGGAGAGTCATTTCCATCGTTTCTGATCTTGAAAGCAAAGGTATTACTTGATGATTATATACATACCTCGATTGCCGACGATGTGATCATCACAAAAGCCGAGTCAAGTGATCACAACGGGAAAAAGCCGTCCAATAGATACAGCACTTCATCGAACATTCTTTTCGAAATGGATCAGGGTTCAAGGAGACAATCGAAGAGTGGTTTAGATATCCATCATCAATCAATCCACAAGATGGCGACCCTTGCCAGGCATTAACGAAAAGCGGCAAGATACGAATATCACCTTCAATATATCGCGTGCTCGTCATGGATGGGTTCGAAGCCCACGAAAAACCCGACATTCTGTTGTATTGAAAATCCTTCGAAATAATACCTATCACATTACTGGCTCACACTTCACATCGTTTACAACCACTCGATGTCGGTATATATAAGTGGTTGAAACCTGCGTAACGTGGCCAGCTTCAGAAAGCAGTAGAATAGGGCCGACTTACATTTTCTCGAAGAGACTTCCTGGAGGCCTGGAGCATTATACATAAAGATGTATTCACCAAACTGCGCATCAGGGATGCGTTCAAGAACGCAGGTTTGTGGTAAATTTACAGCGACAAAGTGCACAGCAGAATTAAAGAAAACGTCAAGCTCCAACAGGAACCGCTGTTTCCTCAAGCATTAGTGACTGTCACACTACGGCGCATGAAACGGAAACTTGAGAGCGACGACTGGATGAGAAGAAAGGAACTACTCAGTAGTCCAGCCCGATAGAATCTTAATGACGTGTGTGCTGCGTTAGAAGTGAGGATGATGACTCAAACGCACCTAAAGCGATCGCAGAAATCTTCGGATGAGAAGTTGGACCAGTTTCTTGATAAGACATCACAACGTCAGGTAGAGGGTGTATCGAGCGGAGCATGGACTGCCGCCCAGATTAGAGAAAAAGTTGATCAGAGAGAACGCCGAGAAGCAGAAGCTGAAATGAAGAGATTGGCAAGACAAGAAACAGCTTACCTTAAGCAGATAAGGGAATCAGGGCCGAAACGTCCAGCTTTACAGGGGAGAGCTGCACAGCGTGCTGAATAAGAGTATCAGATATCAAGACTCAAAGCGCTGGAGATATCAGACTTTATATCGGTAGAGGGATCTTACTATATTCTCAACCCCGGCGCTCCCGATTCTATAGTTGACGACCCTATCTTGGAAGAACGCATTCGATTAGCGGAACGCTGGAGAGCATGCGAGACTGGCTAGGAAAGATGGCAAGCCATTCGATGTTTGCCGTCCACATTATCCGAGATACCGGAGGTCGCTGCATGAATTCAAAAACACGCTGAATTAGTTATCAGAAATCCAATCCAGGTGGCGCACGCGTTTACGGACGAACAAGAGAGGCGACAGATGGAAGAAAGAGGCACGTTACCTTTACCAGGTTCAGAGGTTGATTATATTCCCCTCGAACCAGCAGAAGGCTATTCGGCACGACAGCTTCCGCGTATATATTGTGACGGTGGCCATAACGGCAGTGGTAGCGACAGCGACGGCAACGGCGACAGTGACGATGACGATGTCGAGTTTATTCTAAATGAAGCTGACGTTACGGCATTCGATGAGCATCAGAATAATCTCAATAAGGTTCGAGGCGTAAGTAATACTTGCCGGCGTCTTTTCAGCACAAATATAGGCAAAACAACAGATGAAAGCAGTATTGAGTTATTTGGCCGCTCAATCACGGTGCCAGCGTCGCGGGTTTGAAGGCCTAATGTATGAATAATCAACAGCAAAATAGAGAGTGTGTGAGGAGGAGGAGGAGGAAGAAGAAGAACGGCCCATAAAGTGGGGCAGCAGCAGATTATACTACGTGCCTAGTAGAGTGAGAATACTAGCACTACCGGAATTGATTTATCAGCATCTCCTGCCTGCAGACGTCGTTAATTGACGATATACTGACGTATCAAAACTATCATTGAAATGAAGTCAATTGCAAGTGCGCGATGATAGGTAGGTACGAGTAGGTATGTCAGGTTAGGTACGAAGTAGAAAGCGACTTTTAAGAAAAAAACGACTTAAATCCCCCACTACAGGCCGTACCCCTGTAATTGCATGGCCGACTCACGCATAAACATCAATTTGCATAAAGATTGGCCGGAACTGATAAAAATTACATAACTTCATTTCAACAACCGCAAAATGCAAATTGAATGAAGATATATCTATATAAAGGGGTCCGGTGGTACCTCACTTTCCATACAAATTATACGGCTGACAAAGTACCGAAAAAAATAAATGTTCGTTGATTGTACAGGGATTCGAACCTTATGACTAACCGTTACAAGATTCTGTATAATGGGAGAGCCTTATCATCCGATCACGAGGCTGATTTAGATTATAGTATACGATATGTCCTTATTACATACACGACTTCTCCATTCTCCTTCTAACCAACCCCACAATTTCTCTTTCTACCGCGCTTTTTCGCGTCTCTCAGCTTCACATTCTCCCTTTTTTTCATCAATTACTCCTACTATATCATCACAACTGCTTCCATACCATACCTATTCATTACTCACATCCATCTCAGTTACGTGAACGTAACACTACCACAATCTGCAATATCACCCTGATTAACCCCATCTGTAGTACTGATCTACGCATCGCCTATTCCACCATTGTCACCAACCTCTTCTACATTAAACGCGCACTCCACCCCTGTTTCCTAGTGCCATAATCTCGCCTACACGATGCATCATATGAGCAACCGAATGCGTCTAAGACTCCATCAGTGGTACGAGGAGAAAACCACTAAACCGACCCATCGAAAAGCTCAACAGTGGCTTCTCACTAAGTACCGAATGCATGCATCTCAATCTACGATTTCGCGTATTCTCTCATCCAATAAGCTCGAGACGATGACCTTTGACAGTTCAGGCATAGATAATAAAACCCTCCGAACTTCCGAGTGGCCTGTACTCGAGACAATACTTCATAAATGGCAGCTCGAGCTGCAACTTCATGGTATACGCACGTCTTGTGCAGTATTGATGGAAAAGGCACAACAACTTTGGATGGAACGCTCGGAGACACGGAACGGGCTACCTGCAAATGACTTCCCTCCAATCTTGGGTGAAAAGTGGTGTACACTTTTTCAACGTCGTTTTCATATTAAGAATCAAGTCTTCCACGGTGAGGCAGCATCAACACTAGAGATATTAACGATGCCTGCTACGATAGAGCATATGGAAAAAATTCGAAACGACGTTGACAGCACTCCTGTTGGGAACATGTACAATATGGACCAGATGGGCTTATACTATCGACTCTTTGCCTCAACGGGCCTTGCCACTGCTTCGGAAGCAGGCAGGAAGGCAAATAAAGATCATATCACTGTGGCTGTTACCAACAACGATACATGTGATGATCGGTTTAAACTCGGGATATTAAGGAAAACACGAGCGCCTCGTGCCCTACGTGAATTCAACTTTGACGGTCACAAGTTGGTTTGGCGTTTCAATAAGACAGCGTGGTTCACAACTGTCATTATCCAGGAGTACCTCTCGCCGTTCTACGAGCATATAGAACGAACAAAACCTGGACAGAAGGTACTCTTGATATTGGATAGCTTTTCAGCCCACGTGGCGGCTGTGAAAGTCACTTCACCTCCTCCGAATATCACCATCCACTTCCTGCCTGCCAACGTCACGTCCGTCTATCAGCCTTGTGACATGGCATCATCCGAACACATAAAGGGTACTACAATCGAAGCTTGTTGTTGTTCATCACACGAAATATAGAACGAAACATCACTGCAGATATTGATCGTTTGATTAATCTATGGAATGCACTCGTTTGGATATTTGAACACTATTTGTCGATATTGGAGTCGGAGACCGTGATTAACTGTTGGAGATAGTCGACGTTGATTACAGCCCAGGCTGTCCCGAGCATCATCTAGTGTCAGCAAGAACCTGAAGACCTTGTTTTTGTTCACGCTGCTGCCTCGCATCACGTTTCTCATATGTTGACACTCGAGGAGATGATGAATCCAGAGGATGAAAATACCCCCCCAAATCCACTGATTACTGCTGAAGATGTGTTCGTTCAAGTTGTTGAAACTCACTTTATGGAGCTTGACCCTACTGTTGTGGAGGACCCCGAGGAGGCTGAAAATGCATCACCACCCCTGTCATGTCATCGCAGAAGGCAATTACATCACTATTGAAGTTGTTGGAGTTTGCTAATTGTA
>JAJFDI010000161.1:0-48197 GCA_028637685.1 Xylariaceae sp. X3-2
GTATTGGCCATGTTCATGCGATACATAGTCATGGCGGCAGTATACGCTGAGCAGAGTCGGCCATATTGCTCATGTAGCTGCACTATTGCTCCGCGGTTGTCGTCTGACAAGTGTCGAGCATAAGCGATTATGGCTTCATGAGATGCCATAAGCTGACGGTTAATCTCAGCAGTCCAGGTGGGCGGGTTGGTTATGGTGCGAGATCCAGTCAGCTGTGGAGCATCCGTCATGATGGTGTCAAAAGACACGGGGTCATAGACTACGACGGCATTGTTGTCGTCTGGCTGTGGCGAGTGTTCCGACATGATGATGACGGAGGGCTCCGTTGGGGTGTTGGGAGCAGTAAAAGTGATGAGGTTGGAGTGGTTGGCAGACATTTGATAGGCTTGTAAAAGCGACGAGCTTCTTGCGAGGGTAATCAATTATATGTGACGCGGGTCGTATATAACTAAAGACCTAACCTGTAAAACGAGGCGTGACGATAGTCTAGTAACGGACTGCACGGGATAAAGGTCAATAGTAGTGAGGCGCGGAAACGTAGTTCAATTCAGCTTATAATTGATTATGGTCGCAAGGGTCGCTATGCTTCTTCTCCTTCTTCCTGCTCTATCTTCCCGGGCTTGCGACCCTATTTATAATCCTCTCCTCCGGCCTTCGAAGGGCCTAATGTAATATCGTTATAGTGTATTCGGGCTTGTTATTTGGCTAATTCCGACCACCGGAATAGCTAATGTCTCAGGGCGTTTGGTTTCGTTGTTTGGTTCGTGAGTCACCACGGTGGGAGTGTGTGTTCTTGGGCTTTGAACTCTGCTTTCCCATATACCCACCGACCCCACTTAGGAGTGGGGCACGTGGGAGAGTGCTCTGCCCCGCTTAGGGCATTTCCGAAAAACTATTAGTATGGTGCGCAGCCCACGGAGGCTGGGAAAGTGAGAGTCCACAAGAGATTATTGATGACGTCTTAGTGGCGTGAGACTCGGGATTTGTCCTGAGCCTAGAAGGGTCCTTCGGGGACCTAACGATAACTGTAGGCCTTCTTATTGGCTTGTACAAAGCCCGAAGCCCGAACGTATAGTGCGATGTCGGCAGCGTCCCTCGGGGGACGGGTGATTCGGCAGGACGCCCCATATTAGTGATGATACCTGTAAGCCTCTGGAACGAGCTGCCGTAGAGGGTGAGAGCCCCGTAACAGGTCATCATCACAAAGAGCCACGGCGGTTGAGCCGACATGCATCACCTCGTGATGAGGGCCATGACCTCCACGGCTCCTCCGGGCCTGACTCCCTGCGGGCACAGGCGGTTATCTCCCACCTATCCTTCACACTCAGCAAGGATCATATATGGGGCAACAGGGCGTCAGGCCTTCCGCGGATGCATGTCTCGTGGGGCACGACGACGTGTCCGTGCCTCACGCGATGTGGCCCAACCTCCGTGACGAAGGGGCGTCCGGCATCGTATCTGTCGACTGGTTAGCATCGTGAGCCGTGTCCCGGCCTTAGCCGTGTGACATCATCGAGGCAGGCAATCCATACGTGCTTTCGAGAAATCATTTGGTCCTGATAATCTGGAAAATGAAGAAGGTAGGTACATAATACGGAAACGGTGTCGGGACTCGGTGCCATCCCAGCTTCCCGCACAGTAAATTCAACCATATGTGGATAGTAGATTGACTGCTATTTGCACTGTGCAGCTCCGTGACGGCTCCGGCTCGGTCTGACGAGAGACACGTCCAAGTCCCGATCTTCCGGGTAAGTTACCTGCGACAGGCACGATTATGCACGCGTAAAGCCAAGAATTAGATGACGCAATGACGCGAATGACAAACTTGTAGAAACAACATTCCTGTTACATAAACTGTCCAAACGGCAATCAGTGGTGACGCTCCTCTACGGGAGTCAACAACGACTTTGGCGTGCGATGCCAATCCAAAAATGACAGTAACCCGTATGTCGTGGGTACTGATCTCGATCACGGCCAAAAGATAAATATCATCAACTCATCCACAAAATCTATAAACATCAAGCCAGATGTGATTGCACCGCAGCGACACTCGTCCATGATGAACTCTTATCCGCTCCATCCCACAGTCGAGTCCCGGTATTGTAGAGGCGACTGACGGCATCCAGCGAGCGAAATACTGGGTGTCCCAGGGCTAGTGAAGCGATAAGTTCATCGCGATCGATGGGCCAGAGTCCTGATCGCCAAGAGAGATACACAGGGGAGTCTTCGGAGCCAAGGTCCTGCCAGGTATGGAGGTTTATGTTGCCTGACCCGGATATGTTCACGCAAAACTCCGTACTGCAGCGCGAGCAAGCACCCGTCACCCGACAGCCTTTTTTGGGCGGCGACCCACGGTTAGAGCGCCACAAGCGGAAGCAGATCTTCTGCTGAACCGCTTGCGTGATCCGGTGATCGTAGAATCTAAGATGGGGACAAACAAGGAATCCAGGCCGTGTATTCCAGTGATGAAACGGCCCGTCGATGACTGTAAAGTGCCAGCGGGTGAGAAGAAGAAACCTGGGGTTTCCATCGGCCCCCATGACGATTCTGGGAACGGCTGAAAACCGCACTCTAATAGATTTAACAGGTTCAAAATCGGCAGCTTCTATGTTGAAGATGTCATGGTGCGGCTTCATAAGCTTTCGGATGTGGGAAGAGTACCTAGTTTCCTGCAAGCGTGCGAGCTTAAGTGCCAGCTGAACATGGTCGTGGTCAAGTCGAATTGTGTAATATTTGCCGGCCGAAGCACCGAACCCGGAGACGTGATTCTGGCGATACTCGGGGCTTTGTGAGAAAACGATAAACTTGATGGTTGGCAGATCGGTCTCGCGGTGGTGATGAAGGGCCACGCAGTTAAAACATACCCATTGCATTGGCTGGCTCCGGCAGATTGCTCTCAGATACTTGAGGTAGTCAGTGCGTGAAAGATGGGCAGCACTTGAACGATCTCCCAGGGTATGTCGCATCGCGCGGCAAGTCTGGTTGAGAATGGCAATGTCTCTGGACTCGAGGCGGTCCATGATCATTAAGATCAAATCAAGTGGCAAGTCGAGGAACGGAAAAACAGGCATCCCCGGTGGTTGTCGATGGGTCTGCGTCTGCTCCCCAGATGTGGAGGAGGTACGAAGGCAGAGAGCTCGTGCGGCGCACTCCATTTTGCAATACAACAATATGCAAGATAAGTGATATTAATTACAGTCAATGGCCATATTGATAGGGGGTTGACGGGTTTCAACGGATGCTCAACGCTCGGGGGTGTGTATGCGATACGTTGCACATCTCCAGTTTGGTTGATGGGGATTTGGTCTGGGTAGTTGAGAAGAGAGTGTTCATGGTATCAAAACAGATGACCAGGTGCTTCTATTTATACCGGTTCGGCGAGAATTAGGGTTCTGATTGCCAACGATGGCCTCGTCGCCCATTCCGGGGTTCTCGGTCGGTTGAAAGTGCAGAAATAAGGTCTCGAAGTGCAGAAACAAGGTCACGAAGTGCAGACCTCACCCAACGTCGAACGACAAAGCTGCACATGCAAGCTTAATATCTGATCAAGCGGACGTAAGGGGAGCGAACCACTGGCACGTGTTGAACGCCTGCTGTTTATTTCTTAAGCATCATGCCGGCCTGAAAGCCAGTTAGTTTTGAGACGCCCATGGCATCAGGTCGCTGTCTACCCCTGCCGCTCACAGGACGCGTAATGCACAGGCTCTTCCGAGCATCTCAATCTCGTGACAGAAGCATAGATATAACCGGTAGCCGTCTTTATGTAGTACTTAAGGCGATGCCAGGATTGCAGGGATGTTGTCCATGTGCTTTCGGCAGATTTTATTACGCATCAGAGTGACGACTGCAAATAAGTCTCTAGGAATGTGTCTCCCAGAAATGCCGAGCCGCGACTTTGATTCCGTTCACCATCGCAGAGTGGACCCGGTCTTCGCGATGCAGAAATCCCGCTGCTCAGAGGGAACGCTTGGGAAGATGTGACAGGGTCCCGATTGATTCTGCAGATTCCAGCTTGTCATCATCCAAAAGACCTTCACTGTGAGCCCCTCAATCGACAGATCGTCCCTCTTCTTCCGTCTTCAATGTGAAACTGGCCTGACAGCTTCACATGCATGGTCAGGGACGCAAGAATGCATGGCTGCCTCCTTCCGAGTGTTAGCCGCATGGTCATACGGTCAACACAGTATGATGTAAGATGTCGCTTCACATCAACGATTGCTGTCCTGGCTCATGCCATGCGATTGATGGATGCTCTGCGCTCTGCCATTTCGGTCTGTCCAACACATATTCCGTGAAACGTCCCATTTATGGTTATTCCTCACATTTATCGTGTGCGTAAGAGAGCCAATACCCGACGTATCTTCTTAAGCTAGCCTTCGGAGGCGACAGTGTCGTTTCTCAGAGACCACCAGTCGATATTTGTATGCCAGCCATTCGTTACGTACCCGGCACCTCGTAGTGATCAAACATTGCCACTGTCGTCTCCTTTATCCTGGACCAAATGAAAAGCATTACTTGCTCGGGACTCGGCACGTAAAGAATCACTCAATCGGATTGACCCGTAGGATGAATGCTGCTTTGCATCCTGACCGTGAACGCGAGATCGGTGTACGGAGTAGGTAGGTAGTGAGCCGCCAGGCATAGACATACAGCGACCTCTGCAAAATGAACAATACTTCATATATCTGCTTCACACAACGCTGTGTTTCAATCATTCAGTTCTCAAAGGAAAGTCGCAAAACTCTTAGAACATGTGTTGTTCCGATGAGGTGATCGCTCGTCCGGTTTTTGTGATTCGTTCGTGTCTGAGCACGGAAATGTATGGATTTTACAAGTAACATGGGGTCGTCAAGAATGTGGCGGCCCGTGGCAGCCCGGCAGCTTCTCCATTACCAAAGCCGATAATATTAACCCCCTGTAGGTACAGAGTACATACCCCGTAGACTCCCGAAAGGCTCAATAATTTTCAATGAGCCCATAACATCACCTGCCTGCCTACCCTTCCGGTCCACGCCCTCGCCTCAAAGTCCAGACTGCCTCTCCCTCAGCACCGCCTCGGCCCTGATCTGCAGCCCTTGTTCAAGAAGAGCTCTAGTCCATCTCTCACGAAGATTGAGCATTGAGTGCCAATTCCTCCCTTTCTGCCCGTCACGATCCGTTGCGCGAAAAAAAGCCTGCCCTCCTCCAAAATGTCTGCTGCTTCGGGAGTCAACGTACGTAGCGAAGCCTCGAATGCGCATGCGCATCTCCGTCCACAAGCCAGAACAGCCCATTGACAGTTTATATTCAGGTACTTCGGTACTCGGCCCTTGCCGTCGGTGTCTTCTACGGCTTCAGCCATCAGCGATCCATCACTGCGTCACAACGTGCCGCCGCCGCCCAGAAAGAGTACGAGCACAAGCAGCGCTTAATAGATCAGGCCAAGGCCGAGTACCTCAAGATTAAGGCTCCTCGGCAACCTACGTCAGAAAAGAGCGGCCGTACGTTCTCATACCACCTCCTTTTTCCCGGGACCGTGTTGTCGCATGGCGTCACTATGGAGCCTGATTGTTTGGCTGACTGACTGACTGACTGACTGACTGTTGCCTAGTGAACCAAGATCCCATGGACCCCAAATTCGACCTCGAGGCTTACATGAACGCTCTTATGGACCAGAAGGCTTAAATGCCCCTTATCATATTGCTTTAGACGCGGAGCTGTTGGGGGAATAGGGTAGACTGGGGGAGACCATGCGACACTCGGAGTCGCTGCCGAGACTCCGGTTGAAGGCTGTAATGATACGAATGGTGGCGCTATACCCATTTGCTCCACGTATATTACGAGGTATCTTCTTGCAGGTGCACTGATGTGCCGCTGTGGAACAGTCTCCCTTGCCTCCATCGAGTCCCATGATTGTATGAGTGTGCCCGCTCCGCTACCAGATAGATTTCCTTGTGTTCTCCGTGTACATCTATGCGTATACCAATTCAGACTTTTCCAGCCACTTTCACGCGCGCTCACATCCGCTCACATTCGCTCACGATGCTGCGGAGCTATGAGTTCCCGTGGACCGAGCGATGTTTGTTCCTGCTAGGTGCCGGCTTCTATCACATTTGGCTTTCCATTGTGATCGCTGTATGCGCAGCTCGAGAACAGAAGTCGGCACCTAACCTATGCGATCCAATTGGAGTCTACTTCACGATGGGTAGACACTATGTAGGTAGTAGGTAGACAGGTAGTAGGTAGACAGCCAATGCGATGTAGAGTACGGTATGAAACTCAACCTACCTATCATCGCCAAATCAATTCATGTGATGAGCAAATGTTAGGTCAGTATGCCCATATTAGGTTGTCAACCGGCATTAGATGCATGAGGAACACACGATCGAATCTCATTCCAAGAAATTAAGGGTGGAGAGGTGAATGCGACAATGTTGGAGAGCTGTATTTCGTACGACTTTCTTCCAACTTTGACTTCATCCGAGTCGAATGAAATCCTCACGAGATGTAGCAACCTACCCGGTAAGATGTGCACTAGTACCTAGTAATCAACCAGCCACATTTAGCCACAGTTTAAATTGCTGTGTTGACGCGTGAAGGGATTCACGGTACGGATTAAGGAGCGCTCCACGTTAATCGCCGGCACCTGTGTGCGGAAAGCCCACCTACCGGGTAGGTGCGATGTCCCTTGCGCGGAGGTACTGTACGGATTACCAGGGCCAGATACATAGGTACCTACCCGGTACCTACAGTTGGTACCGCGAGCTTGCACCTGACTGCGGGTCCGGCTAAAGCTACAGCTGTCCTCTCCTGCTATATACTTCAGTACCCACCAGCTGCTATGTAGTGCATAGTATCCCGGCAGGTACAGCTCTTGCATCACCACCTACAGTGCTGTGTGTCAGAACGGTGTTAGGGTACCTCGATAGCCCCTGCCGCGTACGAAACAGATACCTCTTGACCTACGTAATCCAAGTATCGCCCTCCGAGCTCCCAGCGCATTTCCATTTCCTCGACTGCACCTCGTCCATCATTAGTTTCGCGATCGATCAACTTCACCTGCCAAACGCAATTCACCAATGCCAACGTAGATGCGACGACGCTCACCACTCAATTGTCGCTGCATCGTCGCGTCCTTCCTTCACAATGGCAGTCCCTGGAGCCGCCAGCCCTACGCCGCTTAAGTGGCTGGTTTCGGTCGGTGGCAACCAGAGCGCTAAGACGCTGTTGAAGGTCATCATCTTGGTTCTCATCGCCGCCGTTGCCGTCGCGAGTCGTCTCTTCTCTGTGATCCGTACGTATCTCCGCCTTGGCGATCGATCAATTGGTAGTATTGTGAGCGAGTATTGTTGGCTGACCCTGTCTGAACTGTTGTTCTGTCTTGCACAGGCTTCGAGAGTATTATCCACGAATGTGAGTGCCTTCACTGCCATGCCTCCGTCTCTCTCCATCTCTCACTCAATTTATGCCTCCATATGATTCTAACAGCCCCGTAGTCGATCCCTGGTTCAACTTTCGGGCTACCAAGTACCTTGTCTCCAATGGATTCTACCAGTTCTGGGACTGGTTCGATGATCGGACCTGGCATCCTCTGGGACGTGTCACTGGTGGCACTCTATATCCTGGTCTCATGGTCACCAGCGGCGCCATCTACCATCTGCTCCGCTTCTTGACTATCCCCGTTGACATTCGAAACATCTGTGTTCTGTTGGCCCCGGCCTTCTCTGGTTTGACTGCCTATGCCACCTACCTCCTTACTAATGAGTTGACCACGACCTCGTCTGCCGGTCTCCTCGCCGCCGTCTTCATGGGCATCGCTCCCGGTTATATCTCGCGATCCGTGGCCGGCTCTTACGATAACGAGGCCATTGCAATTTTCCTCCTAGTCTTCACTTTCTACCTCTGGATTAAGGCCTTGAAGCTAGGCTCGGTCCTCTGGGGTGCTCTTTGCGCTCTCTTCTACGGTTACATGGTTGCGTCCTGGGGTGGTTATGCCTTTATCACCTGTCTTCTGCCGCTCCATGCATTTGTCCTCATCTGCATGGGAAAGTTCAGCATGCGTCTCTACGTCGCATATACCACTTGGTATGCGCTGGGAACGTTGGCTGCTATGCAGATTCCTTTCGTTGGCTTCTTACCCGTTCGCACGAGTGAGTCCATGCCTGCACTAGGTTAGTATCGCACCACACACCAAAGCTTCGCTTATTGTATTGTCTTCCTAACTTCCGACTAGGTATCTTCGGCTTCCTTCAACTTGTTGCCTTCCTCGAGTACGTTCGATCCGCTGTCCCAAGCCGCCAATTCCAAACCTTCTTGTATGTGAGCCTGGGTGGAATCTTCGGTATTGGTCTAGTAGGCCTTGTAGGCCTCACGGCAGGAGGCTATATTGCGCCCTGGTCTGGCCGATTCTACTCTCTCTGGGACACAGCCTATGCCAAGATTCACATCCCTATCATTGCCTCGGTTTCGGAGCATCAGCCCACTGCCTGGCCGGCCTTCTTTTTCGACCTCAACATGCTGATCTGGCTCTTCCCAGCCGGTGTCTGGATGTGCTTCCAGAAGCTCGAAGACCAGCACGTATTCATCATTGTCTATGCAGTATTCGGCAGTTATTTCGCTGGTGTCATGGTTCGTCTGATGCTCACTCTCACTCCTGTTGTGTGCGTAGCCGCGGCTCTCGCTGCTTCTCAGGTCCTTGATACCTACCTGCAACTCAGATCTCCACCGGTTGATGATGCCGAGGAAGAAACAGCTGAGGGATCATTGAAGAAATCAGCCAAGCAAAGTCAGGCCTCTAAGCCTGTCGTTGGAATCTACTCCCTGATTTCCAAGATTTTCATCGCCGGCGCCATGACAGGTTTCCTGCTTCTTTTCGTCCAGCACTGCACATGGGTTACCTCGAACGCGTACTCTTCTCCATCCGTCGTTCTCGCGAGCCGGATGCCCGATGGTAGTCAGCACATCATTGACGACTACCGTGAGGCTTACCAGTGGCTTCGACAGAACACTAAGGAAGATGCCAAGATTATGTCATGGTGGGATTACGGTTACCAGATTGGTGGAATGGCCGATCGGCCTACCCTGGTCGACAACAACACCTGGAACAACACGCATATTGCTACTGTTGGCAAAGCGATGAGTTCCAGCGAAGAAGTCGCGTACCCCATCATGCGTCAGCACGAGGTTGACTATGTCTTGGTTGTCTTCGGAGGTCTGCTCGGCTACTCTGGCGATGATATCAACAAGTTCCTGTGGATGGTAAGAATCGCCGAGGGTATCTGGCCCGATGAGGTCAAGGAGCGTGATTTCTTCACTGCCCGTGGCGAGTACAGGGTTGATTCCGAAGCCTCTGAAACAATGAAGAACAGTTTGATGTAAGTTGAATAGATAGAGGAACGTCTGGTCTAAGCTAACCCCTGGATAGGTACAAGATGTCGTACTACAACTATGCCTCATTGTTCCCCCCAGGACAGGCCATGGATCGTGTGCGTGGCGCACGACTTCCTGACCAAAGCCCCGTCCTCAACAGTCTGGAGGAGGCTTACACGACTGAGAACTGGATTATCCGAATCTACAAGGTCAAGGACCTTGACAACGTTGGCCGAGACCACGCCTCGGCAGCATCATTTGAGAAGGGCCACAAAAAGAAGAAGGCCATCAAGAGACGTGGCCCCCGAGTACTCAGAGTAGAGTAAGCTAAAAGGGGGATACAGACCTAATTCGGCCCTATGTGGAGGGCTACACTAGAACGTGTGTAAGATGACTGGTTCTGGGAAGATACTGGCCTCAATATGCAGGGCACACGTTGTAAACTAACGAGTAAACGATTGCTTTATCTATGCTTGACCGCTCTTGTTTTCTATGCCGTGAAGACGTGAAATGATTCTTTAGTCGAACACCTCGAGTGGGCGCGATGACATATGAGTCAAGAAACACAATGATTTCAGGATCGGGATACATCACAAAGTCTTCTCATTGGGATGTTTATCGATCGAAACATTACCGTTGATCTCGGGAGGACCTCGGGCGCGTCTCATTCTAGAAGGCGGACAAAACGACAAAAGTCTTTTGGAACAAAATATGCCAAACTCGTATTCAAGATCCAATTGACATCTGATTCTCCGTAGTATTTTGCATTCCCTTTCGTGACAGTACTAATCCATCAATCTCATTCGTACCGCGCGCAACGCACACGCAGATGAGGCCAGGAAATGCAAGCAAGATCGTTCTTTCTCGCAGCCCAAAAAGAAGAAACCTCATCTCTCTTTCAATTCAAACCTCAAGAAAAAAAAATACCATCACAGAAGTTGAATCTGCAATCTCCAATCAATTTATGCAATGTAAACAGGATGTAATGCAAAAAAATTGCAAAAAGAAAAGAAAATCGGAAATTGCCCACTACTGGAGTCGAACCAGTTGCCTCCTCATTACTAGTGAGGCGCTCTACCGGTGAGCCAAGCGGGCTTGTTTGCTTGTTGATATCTCAACCGCAACTGGAGCCTATGACTAGATCAGACCCGGCCAAAAAATAGTGTGCGCTAAAGCGGGTCTTGATTGAGCGCGCGTGAATCCCCTCAGATAGAAAATGGGAATTGCTTCCTTTACTCGTTACATGGGTGCCTCCGGAATACTTACTTGAAAGGCTACAGGGGCGGCTTCTACGTTCTATTTTACGCGAAATGCATTTGCGCTTATCGTCCATCCGGTCGAAGACGTCTTTTGTCTTCGCTCGCCGGTCAATACTCACACGTCGCCGTCAAGACGAGATGTGCCTCGTCGGCGATCAAGTCCAAAACCCGCAAATAAAATAAATAAAATAAAACACATTGTCTGCTTACTCCCTTTCTGAACGAGCTAAAGCACATGAGATCAGATAACCATCCAGCTACTTCAATCCGCTGATAGCAAAAGATGGCTTTGCTCTCCTGACTGCCTGCCAGTGTCTCCTTGCTCCGGGTGTATTTGGCGTTGACGGAACTGAGCTTCGCACTATCTAGATAGTCCAGGTGAGCCAGAAGATACAAACATGAACATCTTGCAACAAAGTCACTTCATTAGAGATCAAACCTGCCATCTGTACATGAAAACAAACACATAAAAAACAATCCGTTCTCGCTGATTTTTGCAACATGGGGGATGCCGTAGACGGCCGGCAGCCCGTCGGTGGCGGCGTTGATCAATGGGTTCCTTACGGTTCGACGCCCAATTCACGGTCCGAGCCAAGCGCAGTATGGTCTCTACTGTCGAGGCCTTCTTCCTCCGCCGGCAAGTGCCCCATGACGTTGTCGCTCGAATGGCCCGTGTGTCCACGAAGAGAAGATTGTGTAGGCAACGTGACGTACCCATCCTCGGTATCTTCGTCGGTTTCCTCGTCCGACAGGCTGTACAGAACGTGCCCAGGTTCTGGAAATCGAACCCTTCTTCCAGTATTGCATGCGCCTGCAAAGGACTCTGCGGGGGCGTTCCACGTCGCGGGAGTCGAATCTGGCTCCTCGTCGACCAAGATATCTGCATCATTGTCAGCAAGTGGCACATTTAGTCAATGGAGAAGAGGCATGATTAATGCCCAGAAACTCACCAAATTCAGGGCTCCCAGCTCCTTCGGTATAACCGTCGCTACCGCCCGAATCCGATTCAGAGCCTTCTCCTGACACATGAGGTGTCGTGACTGTAGGGTCAAGACCAGGATCGGCGGGGAATTCTACTGCGCCTAACGACATTCTCAAGAGACAAGCGGCGGCTTCCATGTCTCGCCTTACCTCTTCGGTATCCAGTCCTAGTTCCCTTTCCGCTGAATCACTCGAACGCGATCCACCCGCAGCGCCCTGAGGATGGAAAGTACTAGCAATGGGTGTATTCGCAGACTTAGGAGACTCGGGAGACGAATTGCGATAAGAATCGGGATGGTTTCCCAACATAAATCTAGAGAAACCTCGCGATGCTTCATGAGGAGCCCTTGGACCAGGTTGACCCTCGTGGTTCTGGTTTGGCTCCTTCGGTGTCGCTTGAAGTGGGCTTTTTGGTTGGTTCATAGTAGCGTGTGCACTGCTATCATCAGTACCATCAAACATGTTGCCTTGGATCTGGCGAGCGTTACTCTGAGCATCGACTTGTTTCGTAGCTTCACGAGTCTGGTTGGATACTGGCTCGTCTGCTCTTGCAGAGACATCTGGTCCTGAGCGTTTCAAAGTAGGCTCACGGATATGTTCCGAGCTCAAATCATGCATTGGTGCGGTATTGCCTTTATTTACGGGCACTTTCTGCGACTGTTGTCGTGGCCGTAGGGTACGAGTGCGTGGATGTGTGCGTGGGCGAGCGGACTTCGGGTCAAGGTTATTCGCGATTGATTCATTATTCTCGCGGTTAGTGCGAGTCCCACGAGGCTCTGTATGAGCGAGCCTATCCAGATGATAGTCTTGCCGAGGAGAAGCTCGTGTCTCAGATGACTCTGGTCGTTGGCCGCGAGGGCGCACGCGGGAAGAAGTTGGTCTGGGCCTTTTCTTGCTCTTGCGTGCAGGCTCGTTGTGTTCACCGTCAGACTCTGCAGCTTGGTGCTTACCTGACTCTCGTCTCTGATAATCGGCGTCGGGGTTCTTGCTCTGATACCCATGGCGATGTCGAGGTCCGAAATCCCTCTGAGCAGGATGAGAATCACGCGAGCATGGTGGAACTGGCGAACCTCCAAATCTCGGTTCATCTGTGGCAGTAACGGAATCGCTGGAAATCCCTCCACAGGTGAAGAGTTTGGTAAGAGGTTTCAAGGAGCTGCCACTCTTCTTGATTGTTCGAGACAAGCGGTGTCTCTTCTTAGGCTCTCTGACCGTAGAAGAAACCACACCGTCGTCACTACTTTCTCTTGCCTTCATTGAGCAGTCAATGCAATAGCTAACCTGTGGGATTTCGCCTTTTTTCAGAGGGTGCTCTCTATGGTAACGTTTTGACCTTTTCTTGCCGCATCCGAGACAGACATGTACGTGTTGAATGCGTTTACTGAGGTCTTCGTTTACGCTATGCTGATCTTTAGGCCCTTTGTGCTTCTCTCCCGTGCTCATAGACGCTCCCTCACCTGGCTTCTCAGCCATCTTTGCGCGAGTATTTTGCTCGTGGCCATGAGGCCCCTTTCCAGGGACCATCTTGGCGGCGAACAACTTGATCCAGCCTGGTGATGGGGGCGGAAGCGGATTCTGTGGTACAGCCGGGTTTTGCTGTGCTGCGGCCGCCGTTTGCTGCGAAGGTTGTGGCTCAGGGTGTAGAGACTGGGGAAAGTGAGCCGGTTGGGCTCTAGGGATTGCCTGCATGAACTGCAAGTGGGGAGGTTGATGCGGAGTACATGGACGGTATTGCGTTGGCATAGCCACTGGGACAGGTTGAGTCCAAGGTGTTCCCATGGTGTTCGATTGCTGAGCCGCAACTTCCTGTGGGAAATAGGTATAACCCGGAACGCCCTGAAATACAGGCCCACCAACTGAAGGATAACCAGTGAACTGGTAGGGTTGAGAAGTTGTATTAGGATACATTGATGGAATCGGAGCCATGTTGTTACTCGTCATAGGATGACTCTGCCCATTCATGGCTGGAAGGGTAGGAGGTGGTGGCGACCGTGGTCTAGCCAGGGAAGGTTTGTTGACAACACGACGTTTCGTTTTGAACGTCGTTGGAAGTTTTGAGCCTACAGTGTCTTTATTGACACGCCGGCGCATTTTGGCCGAACCAGGCGAAGATGATGATCGAATTTTACGTGACTTGTGACGGACCTCTGGGACCTCAAGGCCCTGGTCATCATGGCCATCGCAAGAGTCGCCATCACCATCGCTGGCAGCGTCGTCGCTCTCGTCCTCGCCCCCTTGATAGATGGTGATTCTATGGCGAACTCGTCGATGACTCTCGTCATGGCCGGCGTGCGTGCATCGATCTTGTCGATGTTTCCCATCGTGAACAGTTTGTTTATTGGCCCGTTGAGAGCTCTGACTGTGAACGGTAGGTTCATCACAACCTCGTTGGTAGTTGGTCGCGAAATTAGTGACGCCAGAACTCTGAGACGGACACTTGGGTGGAAGGGATTCTCTGCCAGAGACTCTCTGAGAACGGTGTCCCATTTTTCGGTCGACTCTACCAGCTCCCTTCTCTCGACTCCCACCGACTCTCTTACGCGCAAAGACTAGCTCTCCTTTCTTATTACGCGTGACATAAATCTCACGCTTGCGAGGAAGAAGCCGATGGCCACTTCCCGAATCGCGAGATTTGTGAGAACGGGAGGAGATAAGGCGCCTAGATGATGTGTCAGCTTGCCTTCCTGCTGCGGACAAGGTTGACTCTGTGGGATGCGATGATGAACCGAAGTCGTTCCATCGCAGGACGGGGGAAGTCCCTTAGAGTTGCGGATGGAGTGACTTACCGGGAGCGGCTTCGGTCTTTAATGGAAGGACCCATTGCCTGATGACAGCGCGGCCAGCGCGCAAGACAATCGAGTTTTGCGAAGTATGATAGTGAAGGGGATGGTGCGGATCGTCAACCTTGCGATTCCGCGTTTCTCGGTCGAGCGGACAGGCGCAAGTAGGCTGATCCGATCCAACAGCGTGAACGATGGTAAGGCCTTCACCGTTTGGTCGGATGTTGGAAGTCGAACGAGCGCAGAGGATTGCGCAATTGAGAAGGTTGATGCGAAGGCCGTAGGTCGGTAGTGAATAGGGACAACAACGTTCAAGATGCAGGACACTGTTGATACAGACAAGAGATGTGTAATGGATGCGTCGTAGAAGAGAGGCGGGGATTTTGGGATGAGTGAAGGTGTATGGTAGGTGTGAGAAGAGAAGGTAAGAAATGGGTGGTGGGTGAAAGGTATGTGGGAGACAGATATAGGTAGAGTGGAAATGGATGCTGGGTGATTTGGTTAGGCTATCTAGAGAGAATGGAAGGCACGATGCATTCGAGGTTGGCATTGAGGTTCAGGGGGCAACTACGAAAGTCGATAGTGCCTTCCTGTATCGTAGCTCCTGCCTTCAACTTAACCACTTAACTGTTTCGCACAGTGGGCAGGCACTACCTCTGTCGGTTACTAGTATCATGTGATCTGAAGTTGAAGAGAGCAGGTCGTGTCAATGTTTGATGTTTGCGGTGTGTCGCATTTGGCCAGGACCCGTTGGCCTTCGTATCGAGGAGTTGAGGACGCCCCTTTGGCTTCGTATCAAGAGTCTTCCTACAAACTCCTACTAAGCCAATGATGATGCCGCGTATTACTGTCCATGTTCCAGCTCAAAGGAGACTTCAAGTCTTCCGTGAGGCTACATCACTTCCTGTCACTCCATAAGGTCATGAACGAGGACCCTTGGCTGATTGATGTATATCGATATTTTCCCTACCTAATGTAGCCAACCACCAGTACGATCCCAAAGTATTTTCCCCTACCTACTGCCTTAGACATCTATAGACAGATGGCCACAGCTACCGCTAACTATCCTACATGGGACAGATTGAATCCAAACATGCGATTATACAGGTTATGTAGTTCATTAATCTGGCAAAAAGCGTACTGTTAGATGATCCCTGCCAGCGCATGAACATCATCGTGATCCCCGTCTACAGTCTCGCTGTACTCACGAAACCTTCGCTCGGGCTCTTCTAGTCTCTGAGTGGCCTCCAACCGTCGTTGCTCGAACACTCGACTGAGCTCCTGCTCTCGAAGCATGTTGCGCATCCTAATTTCTTGGTCAAGTTGTGCCTTCTCCTTGGCTTGCAGTCGCTCGAGGGATCTCAGGGCCTTAGGCCAGAGACGGTCAAGCTTTTGCGCCAGAGACTCTGGTACGCAAGTTGGTGGCTCGTTGGCTGGTCTCGTCGCCGATGATCCACCCCAGAAGCACTCAAATGTGAGCTTTGCTGGTGAGTTCTTACCCCCCATGAGGGTAATCTGGTCCCCATGGTATAACCTCATCCAGCTTCTGCACTTTGCGGTGGCTGTGGCTGCATCGTCTTTTTTCGGCTCGTACGGCAGCAGGAGCTTCGCGTTGATGTGAATACCGTTCGTTGCGTTGGTTGCTATGTAGAATGCAAACGAGTCTGGCTCAGGAGAAAACCGCACGGTACGACTGGTGGATACGCGCTGTGGTTCCCACGGGCGAAACTCATCGTCAGAAGCTGTGTAGCCCTCCCTCCATAAAAGAAGCCTGAAAGCTTGCTTGGGCACTCTGGTGTCCGCCGCCGGTCCATAAACAACCGTATTGGTTTTCCCGCGACCCCACGATAAGGCCGCATCTTGAATAGGTATGGAGACACTTCTCACTGTGGAACCCACAGCGGATTTGAATAGGCCAACTTCTGTCTTAGACAAATGGCTCATCGTTAAGGCTGACGGGACTTTGTCGTCGAGTACCGAGACATTGAATCGCGAGTCGACCTGGCTTTCAAATACTTCAGACGTAGCGGTCGACGGTATGTCACTATAGGACTCAGACAGCTTTGCATTTGGGCTTTCTTCTTTCCTCTGGCCATGTGTGGGAGGGAAGTATTTCATTGCCAGTTTCCATAACGGCGATGACCCTGGTCCAAACACTTCGTTTCTTTTCTCAGCAGCGATTTCAAAAGCGATATATTGAAGGTGAGTCATTTCGGGATAGTCTAGGTGCCAAGTGCTTTCGTCCCGAGAGTTCCAGTATATTGTCTTGGGTAAGGGGTAGTCGATTTGACGACCCGAATCACTCTTATTCATCTTCGGAATGTAGGCAAACAAAGTATCCTCGTCCTCTGTATTGCCGATAATCCTTTGTGATTTTAGCCTCTTGTGAAAATTTGTTTCGTGCTCGTCACTGGTGTCGTGAATCGGTTTCCTCTTACTAGTGGCAAGGCTGTTGACCCACTGAGACGTTGCCCTCAAATCGGCATTGACATGAGACTTCATGTTGAGGTTCTCGAGAATAGAAGACGCCCCAGCTGGATCCTGAGAGCCAACACCAGGGAGCGGCCCGTGAGAGCTCTCTGGAGGCGAAGGCTTATGAACCAACAGTTGCGCATCCTCATTGAGACGGGCTTTTTGACGTGGCGTCGCGAAGTCCATGGAATCTTCGAGACTATCGGGAATCTCGGCATCGTGTTCGGTCTCGTCAAAACTCGTTGCTGACAAGGGGAGATTCAAACGCTGCTCAGATATCGCGTCGGAATCTTCAGCAACCGAAACCTCTCCAAACAACCGTGGTGGACGAGGTTGCCCGCATGTGCCATTCTCTTTCCTAGGTGGATGAGTCGCGACATAATCGAGCCTACGTTCGCAAGGCTGACTCGCCGGCAGCAAGAGCTGAGAGTCTTGCCTATCATCGAGACTTAGTTGCGAAGCAGACTGACCCAAAGCGTCATCAGAATCTTGGTTTGTACGGTAACCAGCGTGGGCCAGCCATGCATGAGACTTGAGCTCAGTAATAGTAGCTCGTGTCTCCGGTCGAACGTGTATCATCCGAGACAAAAATTCAATGCCAGTTGCCGAAACATTGTATCTGATCAAGGGCGAGGTATTTAGCGGTGTCTTGATTATATGGTCTAGCAGTTCGGTGTGCGAGGTCCCGCTACTAACGGGAAAGGGGGGACTCCCAGTGAGCGTATAGAATAAAACGCCGCCAAGGGACCAAATGTCTACGGCATGATCGTATCTTTCTCTGTCTTGAGTGTGGCGAATCCGTCTATTTGTGCGCCGACCGGAGTCGTCGTAGGATGCGTAGTCCGTGTATACCTCCGGGGCGCAGTACAGTAACGTCCCACAGAAGGTCTTGAGGAATGTCTGCTCAGTGTCTATCATTTTGGACAGTCCAAAATCGGTCAACTTGACAACAAGAGGGTTGGTCCCATGTATAAGAACATTGTCTGGCTTCACATCGCGGTGGGTGATCTTGTTTTCATGTAAATACCCCAGTGCATCGACTAGTTGGTCCGCGATAATCTTAGTGTGTGGTTCCGGGATAGCGTGGTTGTCCTGGATGTATCTGCCCAGATCACCGCCGGGAACGAACTCCATGATGATGATAAAATGGTGTGTATCCCAGTCGAAATGCTCGATGTATTGGACGATGTTGGGCTGAACAGGTTAGCGCGCAGAGACTGATGAGGGGAGGAGGCCTGCTCACATGGTTGACCTTCTGCATAATTTTCATTTCATTTTCAACTTTTTGATCCAGAACGCCATTTTTCATGAATTTCCGCTTATCGAGCTCCTTCGCTGCGTATGGAAGACCGTTGAATTTAGAGGTCACTTTGTGAACCGTCGCAAACGCCCCTTTTCCGATGACACGGATTCGAGCATATTTTTCGCCGCCACGCCATTCGCGGGGCAAACGGGTGGATGGCCTCTGGAGACCGTTAAACGCGCCAGCTTGGTCTCTCAGCGCGGCTTTCTTCGTAGGGGAGAAGAGATTGACCTTGATCAGATTTAGCGCCAGTATACTTCAGTCGTAATCGCAGTCCAAGTATCTTACATGCCCGCTTGGCCCGGGTCCAATGGTCTTGTTCAGATCATCGTCATCGACGACGCCGTTAGCCTGTAGGTATGCATCCAGGTTGCGCATGAAGGCATCTTCGTACTCGCCCTCGCGACGAGGTATTCGAACGCGGAAGGTGAGATCATATTGCCTTTCATGCATAACAATCTTTATTTCGGAGCCGCTCTCGAGCGTGCGCAGTCGGTTGGACGCTGTTGGCCCGGGCCGCGTCCGGAGAAGCTTACCATCCACAACGGTCCCGTTCATGGACCGGTCTTCGAGCAGCACACTCCCGTGGACGTTCACATAGATGCGGAAGTGAATATTACTCAGCCTCTTGTGAGGGTCCTTGGCGAAGTTGATGTCGCAGCGCTCCAGATTGCGACCAAACGTGAAGCCCAGACTGGGGTCCTTGAGAGGCGAGGAGAGTCGCAGAACAAGGGCATGATCGCCGATCCCAAGGATGCGATTGAACCTGCCGGCATCGTCTTCGTAGGACGAATCGGCGTCGATCGAATCGGCACAATACCTCCCCGTCGTATGGCGAGCATACCGGGGGTCGGCGACAATCCTCTGAACCTCGCGACTGGCAGCCTCAGACCTGGGATACAGCAGACAGATGATGTCGGAGATGTCTTCATCGGAAAAGCCCGTGTTCTGCTGGCCTAGTCTTCGAGGATCAAAAGCATTCTGAGTGGCTGCAGAGAACAGGATGGTTGTCAGTGATATGCGCTAGCCTATGAAGGAGGGGGGCAGAGCAGAGCCGGTACCTTGCTGTGTGGCCTGCGAGTCAACGGTGTTGTCCATTGGAGAAGCGGCTGCCTCTAGGCCGGCGTTATTGCGTACCGACTGCTAGAAACACAAATTTCAGGCAGTCGGTAGACCTAGTCGGTTGAACAAAGCACCGGCATGCACGGACGCGACGGTCAGGGAAAACGGGGAGAAGAGCTGTGAATATTCGGCTCGGAATAATGAGATTGTTCCTGGATAGGCAGGCAGCTATTACGATACAGAGGGCCGCGAAATAGGAAGTAAAGTGGGGGAAGCGGGTTGCTGTGGCGTTGCCCTGCCTCTATGGAATTGTGTTGTTTTGTTTTGGTTTGTTTTGATTTGTTTACCAGGCCGTCAGTCAGTACGGATTACGGAATAGCACGGAACACGAACAGTTGCGCCTGCGCCGAAAAAAATCAGACTCCAGCAGTCCGCACCGGATTGTTCTGTAGCAACAAGCCAGAGTACGGCGGACAGACAGCAAGCATCGTGGTGGCAAGATCTTGAAGCGCAAGATGATGCATTACCTGCCTATCGTTTTGTACGGTACAAGTGGGAGGGCTGTGACCGAGATCTGGAAGCCATGATAGGCAGAATCTGTCACGTCACATGGCTTCAAGTAATGTACGGAATACAAGTTACATACGGAGGTACGGATTATGCATTTTTAGGCTGCTGCATCTTCGGTGTGGGCATGGAGCAGATACATGGAGACGCTCTGGACAAGAGAATAAGACACTGTGGGGATGAGAACAAACCCCAAAAGTCGGGGCATGAAATCGCAACGCTAGCTATATTTGTAGGAATATGACGAAACGGTTCTCTTGATATAAAAATAATCTGGGCTCAAACAGGTTCAAGTTCCAGGTCCTCTCAAAGCACAATTCCTCACGATTCGCATCAGTGGACCCGCGTTCAGGCACCCTTCAAGCTAAAACGACCTACTAAGGCAGGCACCTATCTTCAGAGTCCAGACTTCACGTCTCTTGCAAAGTCGAGCCTTTCCACCATGACGCGCGGGATTGCTCGGGAAAAGGATGCTTATGCACAGATGGGACAAAGAACAACGTCGTGTGTTTTTAATACCTACCTACCTACCTTAGGTAGGTATTGTACGAAGATGCAAGTACGGAATGATCCGTTAGTTAATCCTAGAAGTACTCGTAGTCCGTACCTTGTTTAGATGCAGGTTTTGTCTTGTCGGGTTGTGGCGATGAACCTCACAAGGTAGCCGGAGGGTCGAGGTCAGCCGTTATGTACGTAATATTCCGTAGAAGGAGCTCTGCTCCCTGGCTTATCGTCAAGTCACGGTACAGTTGGCACAGTACCACAAGTCTCTGACCTTAGGACCTTTGTACGGAATACCTACGGATTTCCGTGAACCAGATGATACCTAACCAAGTCTTCAGACCTCGGCAATCTTTCTCCATTTACTGTTTTTACTCGTACTCGACTTGTGGGCTGCATTTAGGTATCTACTCGTACGAGTATGTATGTTTGACTGTTTCGACGGCACACGCTTCTTCTGCGTGACATCGTGTTGCGCCGTGTGTGCGTGTGTGCGTGTGCGTGCGCGCATGTTAATTACGTCAGCTGTGCGGACGCGTTGGAGCCTCCCGTTGGGCAGAAGCTAATCCGTACTTAACGGATTTTCGGAGTAGGGGCGGCTTATTCCGTAGTGCAACGGAACAGACGTCTGATCTTTACGAGTATTCCGTACTCGTACAAGCACGGACTCCATACCTACCTACCACTTCTGCAGGTATGTTGACGACAATCCAACACTTTTACGCAATGCGGAAAACCTCAATGAGGAGGGACCTTACTCGTATGTAGGTAGGTATCCCTACGAGTACGAGTACAGGCTACATTCATGGCGTACTCGACGCTCACTCCCATTCTCAATCTCAGTGTACTCACTCGTAGGCGCGTTATTGTTTCCCACAGCGTGAGAGTAAGGCCAAGACCGTAGTTCGACTTCCCCATCTTTGTTTGGACTGGGGATTGCTATTACCTATCGTCCTTGTTAATGGAGCTGAGAGTGAAAGCCATCACGGAATGGTTGTAGGTAGGTAGGTACTGAGTCAAACTACTCGTACATACGAGTAACTCCTGATCCGAAATGAATTGATGCAGGTTTCGGTCCATCCCAGCAGCCACCCGGCCATGAACCTTGACGACGGCTTCAGTGTACTCGTACTCGTACCTATCGACGATGCCAAGGCCGTACGTGGATGTTGGGAGCTTGAAGACGAAACCGCCTCACGTTTACCAGAGAATCCGGCACTGCTGAAGCCTCTAGTTGGCATGATGCTCTGAGCCAAGTCAGACTGCGAGATGACAACTCGTACGTCCAAGCACTTTATACCTCTACATAGATGTAATCCGTACTCGTAGTACTTCACGAGTAATCCGTAATCCGTTAACAAGTACAAACGGAGTACGGAGTATTTCCTGTCTCTTGACTGCGCCAAGCTTGAAGACAACGAACATGGCAAGGTACCTACTCGTACATACCCAGTGGCTTCGCGCTTCCAAGAAAAAGACTTCAGTGGTCTGCCTATCACCAGCCAGTTTCTACTCGTAAACCGTGAAAATTTCTGCGAGCCGGTAGCGGTTTGCCCGATGACACCTCATATTTCGTACGAAGCACCTAGCCTATCCTTGGGGGCGGCTTCTGACTCCAGGGCCGTCCGTGCAGAGTCCACCTGTTTGCTTCGGCAGTAGGTACTCGTACAGCAACCTTCTCTCCTGCAACTTGATCGCGTCATCTGCGAAGAAATCAGGTAAAGTCCTGATCTGTCCGAAGGACATTATTACGCCCATACCGGCCTCTGATTGAAGACCCACCTGAAAAATTCATGTTTCTGGTGTTTCGCTTGGACGAAGCCATACACAGGCCCCACGTCCTTCAGACAACTATTACCACGTCCCTCCAGGTCAGGCCTAAGAAATTCCCTGACCCTGAGAAGTACCAGTCCCCGGAGCATAGCGTGGGGCCGTACTCGTACTGGTGCCTCGAAGGGAGCGACGCGGTCAGGGAATTTTACCTTAAGAAGTGGCGTTTTTCTGATAGGTAGGTATTCTGATTCGACTGCTTGGAGAGCACGGACCGGGAGTCAGAAACCGTCCGTACTTCGTACTTGTGAAGATGCAGTAAGGAGATGTGTGGCTGCATGACGTTGGTTCCTTCTCATTTCACCCGCAGCTCAGGCAGCCCGTACTATACCCTAACACGTTAGCTGTGATCAGAATCTGTATCAATTGACCAACGGGAATCCGTAGATAAGACTAACCGCTGAGCTTCCCTGGAACGCTAAACCCGTACCGCTTGCGGAAGGCGGAATGCTACCTTATGTAATAACACGACGAGTTATATTTTGCCTACCTAGAACCTGGAGATCACGAGGGTAGACCCTACTGCCGTCGCTCCCGTCACTCCCGGCATTCTCAATGTTCCCATCTCTCTCATTTCACCCAACCTTTCAGTCCTGCTTCATCCGTACGATACACTTGTACGATACACTTGTACGCGTAGAGTCTCTTGAACACTCGAGCTCATGCGCACGGACACAGCCATGTGTGTGCATATAAGGCTGCCTAGGGCGGTCGCCTCTCCTCGCAGGCTCTGCCATGTAGCTAGCATGGTTCTCTTGTGATCGAGTCCGAGGTCACGCTTTACATCTCGTCCTATTGAAGCTCAGTCACCGAAGAGTGCTATTATCAAATTGCTGCCGTACAGAATCCTCAACCAACCCCTCCAGATCGCCTGCTCTTTCAGTCGGGCGCACCATACGGGCATACGGTACCGCTACAACATGGCTGAGTGAGTTTGAATCCGGACTTTTCAGGACTGGGAGTCCCAATTTGCCTTCCAGTTCAACCTCGAGAAAATAAAGATGGCCAGATGGCTAATGTTCCCGGACCTCGCAGCACCAACTTACGTTCCAATTCATCTTCGAGATCACACAGTCTCAAGCGTACAGATGGCTATCATGATTCCGCCACCACTTCAAGGCCAACCAGCTCAGGACAGAAAGTTGACGAAGATGATCAGACGTCAAGGCGTCGACGTCATCGACGCTCTCGGCGTGATATGCCCCCTCCATACCCTCAACCCAATACTTCGCAGGATCCATCTACATCCACGGCCAACGATCTGCCTGCATCTGCAATAGAAGCGTCATCTACGCCTCTGGTTGAGGATCCGTCTTCCCCTCTGGTTGAGGATCCATCTTCCCCTGCAGTCGAGGATCCGTCTCCCCCTGCAGTCGAGGATCCATCTTCCCCTGCAGTCGAGGATCCGTCTCCCCCTGCAGTCGAGGATCCGTCTCCCCCTGCAGCCGAGGATCCGTCCTCGCCCGCAGCCGAGAGTTCTTTCTCACTTGCGTCTGAAGGTCTGTCTCCAGTCTCGACTGAGACTAGGCTTGCACTTGTGACCCAAGATCCATCTTCGCCTGCGGCCGACAGTCAATTTTCACCAGCATCTGAGAGTTTGTCTCCAGTCTCGACTGAGGTATTAAAACTTGCACTTGTGGCCCAAGCTGTGTCTACACGTGTTCCCGAGACTCTGTCTTCCACTGCGACCGAGGCTCCATTGACACTTTTGGCCGAGCCTCCACAAATACTTGTGGCTCAGTTTGTGTCGACACCTGCCTCCGGAACTCCGTCTCTCGCTGCGACCGAAGCTCCACTAACACTTTCGGCCGAGGCTTGGAAAGTATTTATGGCCAAGATATCCACTCTTGTAGCCGACGAAGATCGCATTCAGTCGGACGGAACGGTACAACACCAGATTCTCTTGACTCCGGTTGAACGCACAGAAGCGGCCATGTCGAATATCCGCGACTCTCTAAATCATTGGTACGCCTCACTTGAGTTTGATAAGCTTCGTCAGCAGGACAACGAGTCACCAGCGGCGTTTTACACCCGCTGGCTTAGCTGCCTTCAGTCTTTTAGACCGACTTTCTCCGAAGACATCGCAGATTGCCGCCTTGCCCTTGACTACAAGTCAAAGTTGCAACGCTGCTTCCAACCAGTTTTACGAAATGTTCCCATTAGGAGAGCCCTCTATGTGTCTCGGCAAGCCCAGATCAGGTGGGAAAACAAAGAGCTAAAGCAAAATATCAAATCTGCAAGGTCCCGTTTCCGCTGCAGACCGGATGAGCATCGAGTCCACGATTGCTCGAACTCTTCCCGTAAGCGGAAGGGTGGCTCTGATGTTAATAGCACAAATTATTCTTCAGCCTACAAGAAGCGCAAGTTACAGTAGTGCACTCTTGAAGGGCTTGCTGTTGTTCCTCATCACCCTCTTGGCTTACGCTCCTTCCAAGCTGAACTGGCATGCACATCCTCTCTATTGTATTGAGATAAGGTACGTTGATCTGGGCTTGTTCCAACTGTGTGTTTCCTAGAGCCCCAATCCCTTTATCGTCTTGTTTTTTGGAGAAGAAACCCTCGGAATTTGTTAATCATAGTTAAACGTTCTTTATAACAATAAATGCACACATCCCCCTATCTTCAAACATACCTTGGGTTTTGGAGTTATCTTCATTACGCTGGTCCACCTTCAATGTTTCGCCTCGGTATCCGTGATGCTGATTGTGTTCCTATAGTCTTGATATCTCAGTAACGCGACGTCGCTCATTGCAGTTGATGCCACCTTACGTCCCACAATACGGTTGACTCTAAAGCTTTCGGTCGCTACGCCTGACTCTGATAAAGTCCCTGACTGCAGCGGTTAACCTGGTTATGATCCCCGGCTGAGTGGTTGACTCTGCCCAGCTCCCCTGTTGTGGCGGTTGACTCTTATTCGGCTCCGGGTTGTTGCGCTTAACTCTGAAAATGCCTATAGCGGTTGGTTCTGGTCAAGATCCCCGACTGAAGCGGTTGACCTGGTTAAGATCCCCGACTTAGCGGTTGAGCCTTTGCTCCTGCGGTTGCCGCGGTTGTCTCTGGCCAGCTCCCCGGTTGAAGCGGTTGATTCTGATTTGGGCCACCGCTATTGCGGTTGAATTGGTTTAAGATCCCCGACTGAAGCGGTTGACCTGGTTTATGATCCCCGACTTAGCGGTTGAGCCTCTGCTCCCGCGGTTGCCGCGGTTGACTCTGACCAGCTCCCCGGTTGAAGCGGTTGATCCTAATTCAATCCACGGCTGTTGCGCTTGACTCTGAGGCACCCCGGTTGTTGAGCTTGGCTCTAGTAAGACCCCCGACTGTAGCGGTTGAATTTGTTTAAGATCCCCGACTGTAGCGGTTGACCTGGTTTATGATCCCCGACTTAGCGGTTGAGCCTCTGCTCCCGCGGTTGCCGCGGTTGACTCTGACCAGCTCCCCGGTTGAAGCGGTTGATCCTAATTCAATCCACGGCTGTTGCGCTTGACTCTGAGGCACCCCGGTTGTTGAGCTTGGCTCTAGTAAGACCCCCGACTGTAGCGGTTGAATTTGTTTAAGATCCCCGACTGTAGCGGTTGACCTGGTTTATGATCCCCGACTTAGCGGTTGAGCCTCTGCTCCCGCGGTTGCCGCGGTTGACTCTGACCAGCTCCCCGGTTGAAGCGGTTGATCCTAATTCAATCCACGGCTGTTGCGCTTGACTCTGAGGCACCCCGGTTGTTGAGCTTGGCTCTAGTAAGACCCCCGACTGTAGCGGTTGAATTTGTTTAAGATCCCCGACTGTAGCGGTTGACCTGGTTTATGATCCCCGACTTAGCGGTTGAGCCTCTGCTCCCGCGGTTGCCGCGGTTGACTCTGACCAGCTCCCCGGTTGAAGCGGTTGATCCTAATTCAATCCCCTGCTATAGCGGTTAATACTCAGTTGGATATCCAAATACATTTAATATTGGCTCGCTCTGATGTTACTTCCCCAATCACGCCATTCAAATTCATATCGGTTTAATAGCTTGACTGCTTGGAGCGCTAGGAAAGGCAAACTTGATGGATTGGATCATCGGACAAGAAATACTCGACCTATGAACTATAACACCAAGGTGTATTGTACACGTCTTGTTCGCGCCTGAAATATCGTTTAATACTGTTCCAGTCAGATCGACGATTTTGTATGTTGCGTGTCTAAACGTTACCATACCACGAGGACGAGATCAGGAATGGAAGGAAGCCCGGTAGCCTCACTTTGGTTGGGCGCACGTCATTGTGGGAGTGATGTTGTGTTCGACAACTAGACGACTTCTTCTTTGAGCAAATAATATACCAAGCTGGTCAAGTCATACCTCGGGGTCCGACTTGACTCCTTCCTACAAATAGGTCGCAGGGAACATTTACGAGTACATCGAATTCCTTGGACCGTGTTTTCATCATTGATGGCATGCTCACTGTGCCAGAGGGTTCACAAGTGTGCCTATTCGACTCCAAGTACCTAGGTAATACTACTGCGTCTGTGCTTCGTGTCATTACCACGTTGGTCAACTATGTACGTACGGAGTAAGCTATCAGCCAGCATGATCTCTGGTTTCCAATGGGATTTGGCAAACCCATGAGCTGGCAACTACCTAAACCCACCTAGTATGTTTGATTGATTGTTGGTTGTCTCATGCATTAACTGACTGAGTGAGGTATAGTGCTGAGGAACAGTTAATCATGACCTTCGTTGTGTATACATAAAAGGTTGCCTGTGCCGCAACTCGATTTTCAACCTTCGACCTTCCTACTTTACACACACACACACACACATACGCACGCCCACAACCCGTATGATCCAACGCTACCCGGCTTGACACTACCAGGCCTTCAGTCTACATATTCTAAGTCAAACCCTTTGAATAAGCCTTTCTTGCACCGGCTTATTGCCAGACAGTCAATCACATAAACCGCCATGACCGAGTACGTTAGCCCCTCTTCCCCCAGTATTTCGGTGCTAACGCCAGCCCTCCTAGATGATATCAGTACTTGCAACAAAACAATGTAGTGAGGTGAGTGTATGTCCGGCCATGATGGACTGACAAATGTCAATACTAAATGCTCCGTCCGTATCAAGCTCTGGACCAGTATATCAGCTCTTTGGAGTTCTTCCTGTAACCGGGAAAAGAAGTCGCGAGCTAAATTCGCATCATCGTCGATCTTCAATCCGGGCCGACTTTGTTGTCTGCCAACAAAGTCGGCCAGGATTGAACGTCGACGATGATGCGAATTTAGCTCGCGACTTCTTTTCCCGGCTACGGGAAGAACTCCAAAGAGCTCTGCAGCTCGAGACACTGGACACCTCTACCATACTTGACCGAGCCAATGCCATATGGGGTCACTCGATCGGTCAAAGTCGTGATGCACCGGAACCCAACACGGGTGCCCCGGGGCCTGACGAGCGTGGTGCTCCGGAGAGATCCTGCACGCGTCCTCGGAAGCTGAAAATTCGATCTGCCTTGGATGATCCTTTCATCCGCTGTCATCAATGCAACAAACTCGGGCACATCAGGTCCACTTGTCCCAGAAGGCCCCTGCCATTGCATAGCTCCAATCAGTTATACGCATACCAGTCGGCGAGATTGGTTGGTTGAAATTGGTTGGTCGGTTGGTTGAGACTGGCTCCGACCAACCAGATGGAAAAGATTTGTTGAATGATAGGTAGTTGATAGGGGTACGTAACTAGGCAGACGGGTGGGCAGGTAGGTAGGTATGTTAATTAACTTGAGATCGGTTTCCTCCAACTGTCCCCCAGCCGTCCACGGGTCTCGATGCTTAATCCACCTCATGTTGATCTCGTCGGCAATGTGCACAGTGGTTCAGCTCGGAGACGGAAATAGTCTTCAAGTTTTTATGACGACATGGATTGCTACGGCAGGCCAAGTCAGGGAAAGAAGTACCGGACATGGAGGAAAGGGCACTTCTTCCGCAAGGAAGGTGACAAAGGGCGTGCCTACCGCATGGCCAATATCTCCCCGCACTTATTTCTGTAGTCTCTTCCATCTTTCTCTCAGACTCACCCGGATCTCCTCGATCTCCTGGAAGATACTGTCCTCTTCCGTTCCATTGGTCTCATCCATCGAGGACTTCCTAGGTAGATTAGCAGTCACAAGTCTGCAAGCCTCAAAGACACAAGACCAGGGCAAACACGTCAATCACCGAAACTGAATCCGAAGATGTCTTGTGAAGAACCTCGCACATGCACAGGTCACGCATCGAGACGCAGGGACGAGACCCTAGAATTGATCTAATTTGCCCGTCTGAGATTCTACTATAATCTGCGCGTTCGAGATTGGCCAGGAGAAAGGCAAAACTGTCCACATTTGTCTATCGGACTTCTGTTCATGTTCAATCATTATGACGTGAAATTGCGACGGTTGTCGACTTCGACTTCACCAGGCGCTAAGGGACATCAAACCGACAGGCCGGTAGTCGACTGGCCGACAGGCGCCTCTGAAGTCATCTTCTCAGGTAATGAATTTCCTTCACTACCATGAACTACTGATGAGATGAGATAACCTAATATCATCCATGTGGATCTGTTTCTAGATCATCACATCTCTGTCACCTCGGTGATGAGTTGGAAGCCATCGATCCCTCTCAGGTTCGTCGCTCGCTCAGTCAATTATCACGCGCGGCGGACTCCAAGCTGATGTGGTTATTACTGATCCCCAGAGAACAGTCGGATGACTATACAACGGGTGGTTTAATAGTTTTTTTTTTTTTTGGGCAAAAATCCTGTTGGAGATTTGGATCTGATTCCTCGAGCTATCAAGAAGCAGCATGCCAGGCTTCGGTCAAAATTGAAGACGAATACGACAAAGAATGAACGTCTCACGTCGTTGAAGCCGTTGAAGCCATTGAATCGTACTATATAATTACCTACTCTCTAATCGTCACGATCTCAACTTACAGACAAATTTATCGATCGCCAGGCGAACCGGCCTAGATCGATCACCAAACTAAACCCAACCGCCATCAGACCGTCTGGCGCTCAAGGACTAAGATATAATCGATTGGCCTATCTGAATTGTTCACTCTCATCCATCAGACCATGATAGTGTCACTCAACCTTCCGGTACTCTCGACAAGCAAGTAATACGACAAGGTGACCAGAGTTACTGACGCGCCAGCTCTTCCATAGCTCCTGCTACAGAATCTCTCTCTCTCTTCGATACTTGAGAGACATGGAAACGGTACATATGCCTCGCGTCTACAGTTCCAAGGCAGTCTTAGAACATAACTCTACCATGGTGTCCGGCCCCCAACTTTCCTACCATCTCGGCGCCAACATATCTGGATTCAGCTTGATCTTTGGGCAGTAGTACTACTTCCTGACTGTGGCCCTCTCATGAAGAATCATTCTAATTCCGGAAATTGAGCTCGCGCCGCACCTTGCGAAGGGCCACACCGAAAGGCAAGCAACTGTTATCCCATTTTTACGCGACGACGAACAAGTAAACCCCCAGATGTCCAACTGTATTCCAAGACCCGACCATCAAGCAATGCGATGACATGAAACAAGATCCATAAATAGATTTCAGTGCGAGCTACACAGAAGGCCAGAAGCAGCCCCTATTCCCTCCCAAGCTATATATTATGTATTATTGATCAACATCACCGAGCAACACCGAGCGCAAGAATTTGCGAGCCCACGATTTCAGAGATGAAACCAACAATCAGCGCGCCTCTTCCTTTAGCGAAGATCCTAAGCGCCGTCGCCCAGATTGAAATTGAGCCGCATCATGGAACCCCAAAAGCGTGAGTCTGGAATTCGGGATTTGGAATAAAGTGCGGCGAAGCGGCCTGCACAGCTGGGGCGCCGTTCGGAGAATACCGCTGCAGTCGCCACGCAGAGCCCCATGGCAAAGATGGGGTTTGTTTCAGGAACACCTACTACCACCTATCTCGCGTTTCTATTCTTGTTGACGCGACGGTGGTCGCGACGGTGGTCGCGACGGCGGCTATTGCCTACCTAACGTGTATGCATGCGTGTTTATGTGGTGGAGCCAACGGCGTGTAAGTTGCACTGAGTTTGCCAAAAGTCATGCAGAGTCCGTCAAGGTACTGTAATTTGGGGAATTGGTCGAGACTCATGAGAGGAAGGACGGAGTGGATAGCGGTGGGTTCTCCCCGTCTCGTGCTGTGAAACGTGCAGACGAGAGTACTGTCTCCGTTCATGATCTACACAGCTGATGTTCCCGAAGCCGTCGTGCACCACTCCTGAAATCTGGTATGTACGCGACTTCTCTCACGATACCAGATACCTATCTAACCTCCATGAGCTGATCTATGGTAATAGAAACTCGTTCACCCTTTCTCGCAATTTCGTGCAAAGGGAGACCAGTTCGAAACACCTGCCCGGCCCTTTTCAACGGAGGCCTCCGTGTCGACTGTCAACAGACCTGTCGGGGCCCGGCGAGCTTCGTATTCCAGTCCACAGAACGGCATTCTCGTTATCGACCGTGTGTCTTGGTAGAGTATCCATCCCAGGCAAAAGAACATTTCTATTACTCAACAAACCAGAAAATTTTGAAAGCCAAAAAAGCACCGGATAGAAACGCTAGTATCGGATCTACGGTTGTGGTATGCCGTCGCCTTCTCAACTACTATTACTGGTATTTTTCTCGACTTGCTAGGCACGACTAGCTGGCGTCAACTACGATGGTGTCTCTCTTATCTTCTCCCGAGTTCCTCACATGATTAACCGGAGCTAGACGAAGGCAAATTACATGACTAATGAGCAGATTCGTAGCGTGGCGACCGGTAGTTCTTATTTTTATAGAAAGACGCGGGCATCCGATCTATCCAGGCTGTACGATAGGTAGGTATTCCGTCCGTCTCATGTACCCTGTTTGTACTGACATGTATTCCGTTAGGTAGGCGTTGAAGACGGGCTGGCGTGAACTGGCGCCGCTCTCTCGCGGCGTTCAAGCACCACGTGTCTCCCTGATCGATCGGTCTTCCCCGTCGGGCCCGTTCTTTCTCGGCTTGTTGAGCCCCCAGCCCGTCGGTGTAGGGGACGTGGATCTTGATTCTTTATTCCGTACTTGTCTAAAGTGCGAAGTACAGATCGATATGGAAAGCTCGGGTCTTCTGAATGGCGTCTTTACGGGTTGCCTGTGACATTCCCCAAGTTGCGCCGTGTCTGCTAGGTGGCGCTGCTTGCTGGCTTCAGCAAGCGACACATGCAAGCATCTCCTACCTACGGATTACCTACCTATCTACATGCCAACATGCCTGCCTACATGCCTATTCCGTAAACCGTAGATGTGAGCAAACATCCAAGGCAAGGGGGGCTGTGACAAAGATGGTGGTCGGCGCCCGGTGGTGCCTTGGGTACATACGAGTAGATGGGTATCCCGAAGAAGGTAGATAGCCTACTCGGGGTGGGACTGGGGATGGGCTTCTCGAATATCTAACAAGTCACCTTCTACTTCTAGTTGAAGCTTAATGTTGGTGACTTGGCCGATGGCACGAGTAATCCACAATGCGTGATGCGTACGAGTACACGACCTCACGCTTCAAGACGAGAGAGGTACGTACACCGCTGCCCGTACGAAGTAGTAGGTAGGTAGCACCTAGCTAATGCGGTTACAGCACATGATCGAAGCCAAGAGGCCCCCTGATTAAGGCATGGCGACATGCCCCAGATTGTACGGATTAGGTCTGTCTCGTCTCTTTTCGACAGCACGCACGCACGCGCACGCACACAAGCCCCCCTTCCCTTTCCCCAAGAGGATCGTGATCCCTGTCACCCACATGGCAGAAGCATGACAGGGTGAGGTGAGCAAGCAAGCAAGCAAGAAAGAATGGGAAAAAAATGAGAAAGAAAGAGATTGAGGTCGAGAGAGGAGAGGGGAAACTTGGCCAGCATGCATAGCATGCATTGTTCTTGGACTGGACCAGACAGACAGAGAGACAGACAGAGAAGAAAGTCTAGGTACCTGCCTAAGGCATGGAGGTAGGTACCTTACATACCTAGATTAGTCTGGATGATTAGAAGAGTCGTGCACACGCAGGGCCTGGGGGCAGGGGAAAGAAGATATCGAGATGGTGGTGGTGGTGGAGGTCGGTGGTGGAAACCGTACACAGTATGGTACGAAGTACGACGCGTTTCTGATTCAGAAGATGGAGTTTTGCGTGTCACGTTTTTTTTTCTGGCCGTCGCAATAGTTTGCGATGGGGATGGTGATTGTGGGATGCGAATGAACGCGCAGTGAAAGATGGTGATAATTGCCAACAGCGACTCGTACGTATCTCCAAAATAAACTACATAATTAACTGCCTACTTCTCTTTTTCTTTTCCATTACCTGAACATTTACTAGACTAGGCATGTATGTCACGACTTGATCGCATTGTCGCAGGACCCTTTTGTTGTTTTCCCCACAGGTATGTAATTAACAGACCTTTTTATAGAAACCAAGCAGTCAGGGATCCGAATGAATGAAAAAGTACCTACCGCGAAAGGTGGCAGGCAAACGAACGCATGGACGCACGCAGCGAGATTCACAGGCAAGGAGAGTGAGAGAGACTAGATTCGGACCCTGGTTGGTATTTTTTTTTCCTTTCTCCACATTTCGAGAGGAATGCACGCTAGGTTTGTAGGGGATTAGGGAGAATGAGGGAGAGAGGAGGGAGATGTTGAAGGGGCATTCTATGAATAGAAACGAAATGCGCAGGGGTTGGGCTTGGTGAAGAAGAGAACCCGAGATTGAATCGATAGACAGGTAGAGAGACAGGTTGGTTATGCTACGCCGCACGCGGACTTCTCAGCTCTGCGGAGTTGCGGCAGTTTTGTTTGTTTTTTCTGTTAAACTCCGTATGTCCAGGTAGGTAGGTAGTAAGAGCAAGAAAGAAAAAAGGTCGTAAAAGGAGTCGTAGGTAAGGAATGTTGGTGATGGCTGTGTGTTTGTGATGACGATGGCTTTGGTTCGCGAAACTATTGCGTATAAGATCCTGTTCCTATTACTTGACTTACGTTACCTGCCTGCAAACGTTACTTACCTACTCTAGCTCGCGTAAGACTGCCTGCCTGCCTCACCTCACTTCACCACCGGTGAGTCTACCTTACCTTATTTACCTACCTAGGTTGGTAGGTACCTGATGATCTTTTGTGCGTAGCTTGAGGAGTTACACTAGGAACATGCAGAGCTTTGCAGGTTAGGACTTTGTAGATCGGTAGCTTGCTTGGGTTGGATGGGGTGTAGCTACGTTACGTGTCTCGGTAAGGTAAGGTAAGGTAACTTGTTAACTTGTCAAGGTATCGTAACTTGTGAATGAAATCGTTAACCGGTATTTGCCCAAAATACCTGTGATTTGATTTGATTCACTGACCAGCAGTTTGCAGATCACCTCGGTAAGTAACATGTTGCGTGCGTGCGCCGGCGGCAAACCAAAGAAAAAGAAATCCAGGGGAATTGAGTTAACTAGACGTGGCACAGACCATCGTGTCAGTCTATCTGTCCTGTCAGTCCCCCTGTCATGGACGGGTACCTGGATGAGATAAACAACCGGGTAAGAATATAGCTTCCCTTGTATCTGTAAATAGGACGTACTTATGACGGAATAGGGGTAGCCAGTCTAGATGGTGCCTAGAGTCAAGAGATGGGTGCCAGCAAAAAGTAAATCTCACGGCTAACTAATATCGAGATCCTCCTGACTGACCTGACCTGACTAGCAACGGCTCGAACCTTTGTCTATCTGCCCGTCAGGTGAGCGAGAGAGTGTGTGTGCCGTCTTCGTTCCGTAACTCTAATGTCATCGTAAGCGGTACGGAGGCGGCACCGCAAGCCAGATGCAGGTACGCGTTCGACTGGAGGTACCACGCATGTTCCATTCAAACCAGACAGGGCCTCTATGTCTGAGCCGCGACGATGTCGAACCACCCCCGTACGACGTCGTCCGTATGTGTGCTTGTGTTCGAATCGAGTCTTAGGGCTTATTCGCTGATCTAAGATGCACACAGGATTTGCACACGCTTGGCTTCCTCCCGCTTGTTGCAGCAGCACATCGACAAGTGAGAAAATCTGCCTGTCACGTTGTATGCAGGTAAACCTCGAAAAATACCGAGGAATATCGACATCACCCCTGCTATTAGGTAGCTGTCATATGCAATAGTACCTCTTATTCAGATCTCGTCCGCGTTGGTCCGGAGCTGGTTGCGCTGCGGGAAGATCTCCCCTTGTCAGGTCAGCGCCCGTCTTGGTCTTGGTCTGGGGGAAGACAGAAACACCGAATTCGGCTCGATAAGCACGAGATGATCGTCAGTGACATGTGCCCCTAAAGTCGAACACTGCTACCTACCGTGTTGTTGTCGAGAATAATTATTCCACCTATTTTTCATTGCCATTGCTTACCAATTAATATTGGAGATTCAAGTTATTTGTTTCGTGACGAGAAAGAAATAAGAAGAAAAAAAAAGAAAAGGGCAAAGCAGGTAGGTAGGTATTTGCGAAGGGGGTGGCGTTGCAGTTGCGCGTTCCCGTCACAGCCTGGTTTTGACCCTTCGTGTTGTTTGAAAAGGAGCCATTATTGGAAGGCAACATTCATATTTTGCCCATTAAAAAAAGTACCGGTACCCCGAATCGCAATCCCCGTAAGCGGCCTTCAATGAGGCTCGATTACGAAACAGTTCTGGCGTTTGTCTCGCCTCATAATGTCCGCTGTAAGTCCGTTCAGCCAGAGATTCGGCCGACGTGGGAAGATGTAACCCCATGGATGGAGAATGCGGCCTTGATGTCGCAGTGACAAATGGTGCTGCGTAAGAACACATGATTGAGACTGTGTGCAGGCTCGCAGCGATCCGTACATATACCAATGGTATTATAGAGCGACGCGCAGCCTTGCGATGTTGCATGTAGGAAGCTGAGAAGTTGCTTGACCTGGTCGCAATGAGGCTCTGCTGCTGCGGACTTGTCAATGACGCAAATCTCTCTTTGCCGGAGGAATGAATACTTACGGATGACGGCAATGGGAGTTGGATCCGAGTAGGAACACACCCTACATAAGTACCACCGGAACCAGATTTGCGGTCCGTATATGCCGAACCTCTCCAGGAAGGAACACGGAAGGAACCCCAGATGTTGTACGGACCCGAACGTCTGCAACCAAGGCTAGCGTCGCGGACTTACAAGCCACTCTCTGTTTCGCTACATGATGCCGTCGTTAACTGTCATAGTAATAGTCCATCTATTCCGCAGATAGATCGATCGATATTCCGCACACGGAGTTAGCAACGGAATGCAGACCGGCAGATACTGCCATGGTAATCCGTTAGGTACTGTCATCGTGAATTGCGCCTCAGTCGACATCACGCGACCCCTCGTTTCGCTGGTGCCTGGGTATCGGTACACTAACACTAGAAGTTAGCAAGCACCTCGTAGTTTACCCGTCTTAGTGGGATCCGAGTGCATGGGAGTTATCAGTATTGAAAAGT
Source organism: Xylariaceae sp. X3-2 (assembly GCA_028637685.1). NCBI lineage: Eukaryota > Fungi > Ascomycota > Sordariomycetes > Xylariales > Xylariaceae > Xylariaceae sp. X3-2. Next base: position 35,561 of record JAJFDI010000161.1, read on the forward strand.
ATAGATTGGTAGTTAACAGTTGACTGCCAAGGTAGGTAGATAAGATCGTGCGTGTTAGTTAACGATCAGTTAACAGCAAATAAATTTCCCGTATGGTTGTTCACATTGTTAGTATTATTCCGTAGTCAGTTAACATCGTCAACTGGAACTTTAACATCAACTTCATTCGCGAGAGTTGAGGTTAGCCAGTCAGTTACGGCTTAATAGAGGTTATCTGCTCTCTAGCAAAAAGTCCCTACTATGTAGTCGTCTGCAGGTGCGCTAGCATATGCGTGTCAGGTGGGAGCGTCATGATTGGCGACATTGTCAACACACTAACCGAGGCAAAAACCGGGCAAAACTGAACGACCTACCGTAAGTGGCTTAATCCGTACCCAGCAGACTTGGGCGTTGGGTCATGCACCCTTCACCTGAGAGCTGCTTATGCCCAGACGGGTTAGTTTAAGCGAACGAGAAAACCCGCAACATCTTGCTGCTTTCTGAAGTTCCTTCTCTTTTTCGAACGATGCCATGGTCCTGGCCCATCACTAACCGAGCCTGCGCTAGGCAGAGAATGGCTGATCTGCTAGGTGTTAATGGGCAAATGATTGACGCAGAGGAGCAATAAGGTAAGTTGCTGGGGTTGTCGGGCCCAATGAAACATAATACCGGTTCCGGTTAGGGCAACAAATGGGTTGTTAACTGCTTTTTGTTCTTCTCGTAGCCCCGTCTGTCCAAGGGCGTAGTGCAGTAGGTCTTATGTAGGTACCTCTACTTGCCTATGTCTGTAAGTATGCAAGTGACACTCACACCACCGACACTAACTCCATGCTGGTGTACTATTAGTGCAGTAGTCCCAAGGCAGTCTAGAGACTCACCACTATCTCGTGATGTACAGTAAGTACCAGGGGAGGCCACGGCAGCCGAGCAGCGATCGATATTTAACAGTTGCCTGGGTTAACAAGGACTCTCGTCCGGGAAACATAATGCAACCGAACTCAACTCCCGCCTAGCCAGAAGAACGCAAGCAACGACGAAACGTACCGGGCTCCTAAACTGCTTCAAGTTCGTACCAGGCACGAAGCACAGTAGCGGACTTGGCTGATCTACGATGACACCACACTAGGTACACCAAACTACATCCGGAATGCCATGTACCGGTATTGCGTAGTTGTCCGGAGTAATACCGCCATTACCAGAACCGATCCGTGGTCGTGGGTCGCACAAATTCTTCCCCCTAAGCCAAATCGGGGAAGGTTAAGCGTGACTTTGGCACTAAATTTGCGGAAACTAGGCCCAAAAGGGGATTAGAAAAAGGGGTCAAATGGCATCAATTGCCAAGATCACAACTTGCCCGGTCACGAATGACTAGAAAATTCTTCCATGTTGCAAGTTGCCAAATTGCAACTCCACGACGGCGGCAACCCCCAAAAACCTCGTTGCCAAACGAATCTCTGGATCTTCACGAACGTTGTCGTGTGCGAAATAGTCTCCTCGGACGATTTTAGACCATAGTTGCGCGGGTTATACACCTAATCCGTAAATCACCTGCATATTTGGTGGGACCAAGTTTCCACCAAATTGCAACACCACTTTACCCTACCTAACCTACCTACTGCATCGTCACCCTGCATATCACGCATCCAACGGTTTGGCATCACCCGCCCTTAATCTTGACCATCTCGGGCCTTGCTGACGGATCCAGTCCTCATGCCTATATCCACGTCGATCTCCGGGCTCCAGGGGATGCCGCCGCCACGCAAACGGCCCGGCCCTGAGCGCAAACCGATGGCTAGGTCTGATTATAAACTGCCCCAGGCCATCACCCACGTCAAAAGAACGTATTCAAGGAGGCGGAAGGTAGAAGTGCTGCTATTCCTGGAGAATCACCGGATTCCTCTTCGGCAGGATCTCTCCGATCTATGTGCCGCCAAGGTCATAGGGGACTCCCCTGTCCAGGCAGGATTCCGCCGCCCTTTTCTAAGGGAGGCCGCGGCGTACTTCGGAATCCAAAGCTGGGGCACGGTCCAGTCCTGGTGGTCTAACCGGCACGCGATATATGGAGATCGAATCCCACGATATCGTCCAAAGTGGCCAGAATTGGAGGTTAGACTATACTCCGAATTCTGCGCCGCCAGGGAAGCACGCCGGTTGGTCCAACACACGTGGTTTAGGAGGCGCGCCACGGCAATTTTCGCAGACCTCTACCCAGATTGCACTGATCTCTTCGTTTTCAGCAACGGATGGTTCCGTGGCTTCTTGAGGCGGTTTCAGATTAGCTATCGCAGGGTCACCCACGCCTCGACCAGGGTCCCAGAAGAGATAATTCGGTGTACGAACCAATTCCTGCAGTTCATCCGGCGGAACTCCAGAATGGCAGAATCCTGGATGAGTATTGCCTTGTTAAGTGACCCGGTCGGAGGCATCAGCCTTCAAAGATTCCCTCCCCACCTTATCGTCAACCTTGACGAGACCCCAATGCCCTTCGAATTCCTCGAAGGTTGCAGCTATGATCACAAAGGAGCGATCTCCGTACAGGGCAGGTCGGAGAGGAGTGGGTGGTCCAAAAGACAGGCTACATTGATCTTGACCATCGTTGGCGATGGCTCGTACGTTGAACAGCTCAAACCCGTGATCATCTTCCACGGCAAAGGCACCGTGATGGCTAAGGAAGGTGCCCTGTATCACACTGGCGTTGAGGTCAAGTTCAACGAAACAGCTTATAATAATGAGGCTTTATTTGAGGAGTGGATAAACACGCGTTTAGCATCGTATACGGAGGGACGGGAGACCCTTCTGGTGATGGATGTTGCCAGATTTCATAAAACACCAAAAATCCAGGCTGCCCTCCAAGACCACAACATCACCGCCGCGCTGATACCCCCGGGGCTCACCTCATACCTTCAACCTTTAGATGTGGGGTTCAACGGCCCCTTCAAAAAGTGGCTTCGAGATGAAACCGATCTATATCTTGACCGCCTCGATGATCTAGGCACAACCCCTGAGAGGTGGACCCTTCGCGATAGGAGGATTATGGTCACTCACGTCGTTGCCAAGGCATGGGAACGTGCCTTTACCGACGAGAACAAGGCTATGGTCGCCGGCCTCTTCAAAAAAACAGGCATCTCCATCCATCCCGACGGCCGCGAGGATAATCTGATTAGTATCAAGGGCATAGATTCTGACAAGATCTGCCTGGAAGGGTGGTATCTCCCACCTAGCCTCCGCAAGAATCATGACATATCCGAAACGCTGGCAGGCCTAGATAACAACGAATATATCTCAACCGCTGAGGCGCTGGGGCTGCTTGACCAATATAGCACGATGACGAACGAGATTCTGAAGCAACGGTGCAGGGAACGGGGGTTGCCTGTGAGCGGGCGCAAGGAAGTGCTAATTCGAAGGCTTGCGGACGATGACGCCGCCAAGGCAACTCAAGATGGCCAACGCCAGGCAACAGGCCGCGAAAGTGACCAGGCGGGCCACGAGAGTGACCAGGCGGATCACGAGAGTGATCAGAGAAGGCGCGAGAGTGACCAGGAGGGTCATCAGAGTGACCACGCGAATAGCGGTAGCCACGGCGGCAATCACGATATTGCAGATCCAGCTGACCCCGTGTATGCTGCATTGGGGGCGGCAACGCGGGCCAGGTCACCCAATGGCATTGAACTTGACGATGATAACGATCAGGCAGAGCCTTCAGAAGAGGAATAGCTTCACATTTGAGCTGGACTATCGACTTGGCAGGTTTCAGGCCAGGCAACTCCGTGTGTGATATCCAGGATATCGACTTGTTTGGTAGATTAGATGCCCGAATTGCAATTCCGGCAACACCTTCTCCGTACATACACTGTAGAACGACGCGTTTAGCAGCGAAATCGCGGTCTTTGTGTCTATAAATAAGTGCCTTAGTAACTGTGCAATACTGTGTTAGAATCGCCTCGTCTAGAGTTGTGTTGTTGTGAGTGGAATTGCAGTTAGATGTGGCAGGTGTTGTAGATGGCACAGTTCCTGCAAAAAACAGCTGGTTTTTGCCAGAACCTCTACAACTGCAGTCAACACACGTTGGGTGCAGTAATACCCACTTTTAGGCCAAATCTGACCATTCTATTGACCCGGGCAGCCCCTGAATTACGCGTGATATCACGGTTGTGCTCTGAACCAGAGCTTGGAGTCGTTTGGCACGACTGCCACGGCAACAGGAGATATCATAAAGAGCAACAACCACGGTTCTCCCGACGCGCCAAACATCTTAAAAGACATCGATATGGCTCCTTTTGCTGTTACACATCGATTCTTCTGCCAAACGGCGGTGTGCGGAGGCGTTGCTGTTGTCTGTGCCCGCAAAACGAAGTTGTGAAGTTCGTTGACCGTGTCGTCACATGCGACTTCGTATCGTGACCAACGCTACGTTCATAAATATACCAGGTAATTGCCCCTTTGGTGCTTCCTCGTTGCTTGAACTCAAGAATCTCTCGTTTTTTTGACTCGATCTACTCAATCTCGTGTTTCAGTCGCTCACCATGGCATCAGGACCCTTCCAGCAGCCGCCGAAGCGTTACAATGTCTACGAGGCCTATGAAGGCAACAACAACAACAACGCCCCCTACCATCAATGGCGTGAGCAGGCCAACACCACCTACTACGCCGCCTCCAACTACGTTCCCTCCTCCCCATGGGACCCCGCAACGGCGTGCTTCACATACGCGTAGATCGCCACCGGCGCCAGCCCTCGTCAACTCCTGCGCCGGGTCGTCATCAGGGGAATACCCCCAACGTGGATGGAGGCCGGTTAGACACGGGGTCGCGAGGCGACAGCAATCGGTGCCACCCTGCCACGCAGGTGGCAGTCCGACAAATGAGGCAGGAAATCAACACCCTGCGCGAATCAAATGCTGCCCTCCAGCGTGAGGTTGCCTGGCTACGAGAATCCCAGTCCGTATCAATCATCTACCCAGCTACAAATATTCTAATCATTGCGTAGGATTGCCGCCAACAAGCAATTGCAACTGCAGTCCACTTGGCTGTACGTTTCATATTGCTCACTTCAAGTTCCGCCTCCGCCCTTCTTCCCTGTCCCCCCTCCTCCTGCCCCGGTGACGCCGGCGAGTCCACCAGCACCTGCCCCGGCTTCGACTCCCGCGCCGCCGGTTACGCCACACGTTCTCGGCGTCCCTCCGTCCCTCCTCCTGTATCCTCCTCCGGCCCCCCGAAAATAGACTTTGATGTTTGGGTGTGTGTGCCCCCAAAACCACCATCTTGGGCACATACACCCCCCAGTCTACGACAATTTTTTGCTTCTTTACCTATCCGGCAACGACGCCGAGAATATCATTCGCTGATACACCGGCGAGTGCCGAGACTCATAGGTATAAAAGAATCGACGGCTTGAAGGGGATACTAAAAAAAAAAAACAACAGGGACGATATGCCATATGATGACTTGATGACTTTGATGACTTTGATGACTTGATGACTTTGACTTTGATGACTTGACTATATTGAATATCTAACCACCAGGCTACACCCCGAAACACTCGTCTGGCAACGATTCCTTGCCGTCTTTGGATACCAATCTCGGTCCCTGTTGAACAGTTGGAGAGGTGGATTTGGACCTGTACTGATACCATACATCTAATGTAACGAACAGGATGAGTGCCGGGCAGGTTGGAGATCACTGGACATGGCATTTTGAAGGCTCCGGGGGGATTAGAGGGCGTCGAGGAGGTTCGAGAGGTTTGAGGAGGTCGGAGACCCCGGGCAGGTTAGAGACATCCAGGGAGACGTTGGGAACGGCAGGATATTGCAAAAAACACAATATAACCAAGTGTTGACCATGCCGACCTCTTTGGTGGCCGGAATTTAATCCACTTTTATGGGGTCTAACCCAGTATGGCTTAGTGACAGGATCTTGTGCGACCCACGGCCACAGATCGGTTCTGGTAATCGCGGTATTCCAGATGTAAACATCTGGTACCTTGTGTATTTCCGCAGTCGACCCTAGTGTTGTACCTAACTGTTAACTGTTAACTGGTAGGTAGGTAATCCGTAACTGCCCGTAACTCGTAAGTACTCGTACTTGACTTGTCGTTGAGGACTCGTTAGCGTATGCGGTGCAGTCTATAGATAGCGTCGTACCGGTGTTGCATGAGAATGGTACCGAAGTCCGATGACGCGAGACCACAATGCCTCATTTTCTCAGCTGGCCAAACCGTAGCAACGAATGGGTCAAGGCGGTATCTTTTGTGGGGCCTGCGCTATCAATAGCATCACGAAACCTCCTCTCATCACGGCGTATCCATCTCGAAACGCGTTGCGACGACAACGACGCCCAGGCACAGGCTTCGCTTGCGAGCGAGCTGCCGGATGCGAGTCATTGGGGAGATTTTCGCAGTGTTGTAGTAACGCAATGCAGACTTTGGAGAAGCCGTCGATGGGGGCGAAAATGTACGGCCGCTTTATCCAATGCAACGCAACAACAAACAACAGCGAACCAAGCTGAGTGTCTGTCTCTTTAGTAACCCGTTATCCTGTGTATAGCATGTTTTAGTGTAGCGACTACGCATTGGCAACCGCATGAGAGGACTCTAACAGGGACGGCAACTTTGCGGAGAACCTGCACACGGGAACCAATAGAACCGATGGGGTAGGTAAGTAGAGAGGTAGTTGGAGAGAGCCAACCGTCATCGTCCGTGAGAGAAAGCGGGGGTTTCTTCAACCCCATCGTCCCGTTCAGCTTTCATGTCGATCATTTGCTCACGGCGTATGCTGTGCAACCGTTGAGGGGGAGGCCACTCAATTAAGGCGACGGTTGACTTGCTTCCGGTAGGGCGACCCCGGTCCCAGTTGGACCTCAAGTGTTTAATCCGTAGTTCTCTTACTTGAACTGGCGACAGAAATCTTACGGGCTGAGATGTGATCCGTAGATGAAGCGCCACTCGGTGCGGTTTGGCAACTGAGATATGCTCTAAATAGCACGACCAGGAGCATTAAGCTAGGCACCGGCGCGATGGGCGCTCATAGTGGCTCCGTGGCTGCTGGTGGTTAACTTCATCCAGAGAGATATCCCGTATCAGCTCAGCGTCGGGACTAGTTACCGGTACCGCTGCATGCGCGTTAGTCATGACGTTGAGTAAGCCTGGTGGACAATCAGAGGCGAAGCTGGTGCTGGACTGCTGGTTGGTGGTTTGGCCCCCCTCTCTGAGAAGAAGTGGTCGATAGGCAAGTAAGCACTGGCGTCTAATGGGCCATTCAACCGAACTCCGCCTAAGACCAACGGGACTCCGCCTACCAATGACCATGATCCATCCGAGCTCCGCCTTGCGTCCATCTGGAGAAACACCCTAGGTAGATGCCTATGTCATGCTCTTCCTTCATGGAGTTGTTGTTGTTGTTGTTGTTTACAGAGACACACATGCGTATGCGTTTCCCTGGCCAACAACTGCAGCCTGATGAGGCCAACGCGCGTAAACGAAGACACACTGAATTTTTTGCCAACATACGATAGAATTCCGAACGAGAATTTACCCTGCGGGTAACGTTAGCCGACAGCATTCCGACTGCGCGACACAGTTCCGAGTCGCAGGCGCTGTGCCGTAATCAGGCGTCAGGCAAGGCAGTTCCCAGGTTCCGTGACCGCGTCTATGCAGACGACCCTGGGTGGCATTCAAGGGATGCCTTTGACGCCGCATTGCTCTGCACAGACGCCGTTGGGACTGCGAGGACGAGAACGAGAACGAAACGAGAACGAGCACGGATGCTCGACGAGCCGTGGCCTCGACTCGGGGCGGTACGAGTACAAGTTGCAAGTTCCTCGTCGACAGATCTAGTGCTTATAGCCTAGAGGTAGGCAAGTTGGTAGTGCATCTTTTTTCTCACTCGCCATTACCAATCCCAACGCCAATGCCTCAGACGGACCCATTTTTAGACGACTGGAGATGCCTAGGTAGATAGGTAATCCCTAATGTAGGTACTATCTCGCTACACCAGATTCGTGGCGGGCTTTTTATTAGAGGAGAGTCTGGCTGTGGCACGAAGTCAGACAGACAAATAATAGGTTAAGTAGGCAGTAGGTAGAAGGTAGACCGGCCGGGGGCATTCATAATCTGTATGTAGATGCACAGGGCGGCGGCGTCTGTCTGTGGTGTCGATGATGATGATGATGATGATGATGCCAGTGCGACTTTTTTTTTTCTGAGCGACCATCCGGGTGTGCAACCCACCCCGGTGACCCCCCGGGCGAGGCCAATTGGAGAACGATGCAGGCAAGCAAAAAATTGCACCGGCTGTCGCGCGGAGTAAAGGAGTAATAATTCCGAGCTATCGTACCGACAGGCAATCGGAGTGACGATCTTAGCTCCTAGCAGAAGCAGGTTTGGCCCGTCATCGCCATCAATCGCAAGGTCCACGCACGGATACGGTGCGGTTCGGGTAGGAGGTACGGGTACGGGTACTTTGCACTGGAAGCAAAAAGCTCCATCTGGGCAGGTACCTAAGTCATGTCGAGGGGGGGGCGCGTGAGCCGAAAAAAAGATCGTCAAAATGAGAGTGAGGAGGAGAGAGAGAATACGGAATACGATGAGGCCAAAACACACTTGCGGAAGATTCTCACGGGCTAGCGCAGCGTGCGAAGTACAGAATACCACCCTGTCTTAGGTAACTACATAATACGGATTTCCAGCTACTAATACCTCTTTGTAGCGTATTTCCGTCTTGTAGCGATGATCGAGGTGCGACAGTTATGTATGTAATCGGTCTAACCCTTAGTGTGAGAAGTAGTGCTACGACGTTGGGCGGGTTTACCTCATCGCGAAGCAGTGGACGGGCAGGTCCAGGTACATATGCAGTACTTGAGGGTCCTGGAAGTCGCCGTCCGATTGCTTCTCCGACTCCGTTCACCGTATTCCGTATTCCGTATCCGTACATGGAGGTGCAGTGACGGACGGTATTCTCCGTGCGGCATAAAGCCACTTCCCTACGACATGTTTCCAGTAAACCGGTATAGGCAGTTAATGATGACAACATTGTGATATTCTGAACATCACCAATTAGCAGAGATAATTCACACTCGCTTCTGGGTCTAGATAGGTGTGTACTTATGGCCGTTAAGAACATCGTTATTTCTTGAATTTCTATGACATGGACCGCGGAAAAGAAAAGAACTCCGTCGATCAAGTACTGGTACCTCGACTAGCCGTAGCGTATCTCGCTTACAAGGGGCAGAAAGCCACACCTAATTAGGCACAGCGGCAGCACCCTTGCTAGCGCATATATGTAAGCATGGCTTGTGTTAGCGTCTTTCACGGAAATACTGACCTATGACCGAGTTAGTACGAAGTAGTATGCGACGATACCTTGCGCGAAGTAGCGTCAGATTAAGCGTTATCTTTGCGGTATATAGATATCGTATAGCCGTGATGAGATATGAGTTCGATGGTCGATTCTTTTTTATTGAGACTTCTTCGACACTTCTTAGGCAGATAGGTATTCAGCATTTCTTAGCAGATAGACAGGCGAAAGTGTACGAAGTGCAATGTAAAGGTGCATGATGCTAGAGCTGTTAGAGCAAGGCTGCGTAACACACTAAAAATGCACACCACGCGAGCTAACACGAAAACGTGGGTGTTAGTTAGCGTGGGTTGTCCGACTGTACGGAGCTGAGAAGGCACTGTGTCTATGCACTGTACCTGTAGTCGGTCGTAGAGAGAAGATGAGGGTGAAGATGGGAGTCTACGAGTACGGAGTAGGTAGTTGTACACTACGGAATACATACCTAATCTACTTACAAAAAGCCAAGCCAGTACGTCACTTGACACCCCGCACTCACCATAGCCCACTGCTACTGCTAGCGTTGGGTTGGCATACAGTAAACAGCATGAAGTCGTCTCTTGTTTCAGGCGCATGGATCGACTTACCTACAGGTGCCATTTGATATGCAGGAGTCTCTAAATTGTACCTATGTGTGTGTGTGGTGCGCGACCCGCTACTGCGAGTGGCTTGTTGCCATATGGTCTGCAAGGGAATGCGTTCCAACCACCAGTCCACAAGCACGTGCAGGCGCATATCGCGTGGGCCAGGTTGCATCGGTGAGGGAACGACTCTCTCGACCTTCGCACCTAGTAAATGATGCTCGTCGCGAACTCATTCCACCAGCTTAACCACCTACCTGTCTAAGTTATCACCTACCTATGTAGGCATTCCGAACTGAGTAAAGACGACAGTGCTAAGCAGTAGTCTGTCTACTCGTAGTGTAGTGTCTTCGCCATTCCGTGCGTGTACGATAATACCAGGTACGAGTACTCGTAGCTACTCGTAGGTAGGTAGTGCGTATTTCCGTACCCCTGAGCAACCCGCCGCTGTAGTGTGCGTGCTAGCCACTCTTAACAACGTGAATCACACGTGATTATCAGAAAATTGATCTCGGACTACAGGTCTAGTGTGCCCCTAGCGAGATCCAAGTCGTTCTGCGAGCAAAGACGTTGGCCAGAAAACGTCGAATCAAACCGTTCCGTCCCGAAGATCATATGTAGTATCGTTGCATCGTGTACGACCTACTACTTGCACTACCTCCTACACTACGAGTCCATAGGAGGTGCGAAGTAGCTGTCTTGTGTCGGGACGTTTGACTGTTGCCCTGCTGCATTACCATACTATCTGCGTCTGTGCATCATTCGGTGCTATAATTAGTCCTCTGCCGTTGCATTGGCAGATTCTAGTGCACGGAATAGACGATGATGATGTTCGAGTCGTACCCAGCAGAAGGCACCTGGATCTACATTATATGATTATACTATGTCAGTCAGAATGAATAACCATCGCCAACCTTTCCTGAACCTGCTAGCTCTGTGAATAGTGTAATACTTATGCGAGCTCCGTAATCCGTATATACCTAGGTAGGTGTACTCTCACTACCGTACGGTACTCCTTGACAAGTTAGCTACCCGGTAACCTACCTCTGTTGTTGACAGACTGAATAATATCTACCTCCTATGAAAAAGTACCGGTACGAAATACCGAGTGTCCAAATTTGGGGACTCTTGTGGAGATTGCCAAGGGTCAGGTATTCCGTACATCCCCGGTTGGCATCTCTTGCTTGCTTCTGTGCATACAAGTTTTCTAAATTTGCCTACTGGCTAATGTAGGTGCTATGAGAGATGCATGTCTAGCTGTTAATGCGCAGCCATTCGAACCGGGAGCTGCTTATGATGTTGGTCCTGAAAATACACGCGAGTCCGAATCTCGATACCGTAGCTTAGAAATGCCGAATGATGTAAGTAGCGTGCGTAGTGAGACCATACCAAGTTGCGCAGTTGCGCTGGAGGTTGTGCAAGTGGGAGAGAGATTCCGGATAGGCTTGATTTGTATGGAGGTTGGCCAGCTTCTAGTATTGCTTCCTATACAAGTTAACGGCATTGTCTGGTTCACAAACATCGGACTAAACCGAACTACCAGCTAGGTGACATCTAGGCATTCTGTCGAATCCGAGTCGTTGGGACAACTCTAGTGAGCCTTGCCGGTTCGCGACGGACTGGCGCAAAGCCTCTCACGAGCAAACGGACAAAAGACCAATGATGTAGGCACCGCTCTACCGGTACGCACTACGGAATACTTGGGTGTGTGAAAGAATTGAACCGTGGGTACGTCAACCACGGTTATCTCTGCTGCCTTGCATTAGGTACCTCCATGCACTTGCTCATGGTACCCGAGATAACTGGACAGTGTTTCCTATTTTAACCTCTGCTGAGTAATAAAAAGTCGTCCGTTGACCCCTAACGGGTTGGCCTGGTTGGCCCATCGTGGCTTCTTTTGCCAGAACGGATTACATAGTGCGCATGCATTCGCGACGCACGGAATACGGAGTACCTGCCTATCGTGCCTGCCTTCGAAGTTCGGACCACGGTCGTGGCTAACCAGGTACTTCGTAACCACCAAACACTGGCAGCAGCAGCAGCAGCGACCAGTTGCTCCATCCATTTCGAGTTGAAACACCGCACTAGCGCAGGTAGATGTACTGCGGTCTCGGTACGGGGCACCGTGTGGATCGCAGTTCGATGGCTCGGCATGTACTGTACGAGGTACTCCGTCCTCCGTAGACGGCACGATGGCTAACTCAACGCAGCTCGACTGAACTTCTACCTTCCAACCTACCCACACTACTGACGTGCTCCACCTCCATGGGTCGTCTCTCCAAGGGTCCCAACTTGGCTGGTATTGCCCGTTTGCAGCTAGTCCGATGGCACATGAACCCTTAGCCCTCAATTGTACGGATACTTGTGCCTACTCGTACATCATGTAGGTACCTCTACTGCGCTTCGGCCTAGTAGAAGTACACCACATGCTCGACTAACTTCATCCGACCAACTTGATGATGATAGCCCCATAGACCTCGACCTTAGGCTGACACCACTCTCGCCCAGTTGCCCTCGCTCGAATCTTACACTACATACAGCACACCTTTGACTTACCCACGTGAAGCCCGCCTTGCTCGAGGTGCGAAGTACTCGCACACTAGGGACCCTCGTTAGTCTGCTCACCCCTGGGTTGGACTTAGCGTATGTACGAGTACTGGGAACCGGGTGTGAGCAAGACCCTGCCCGTCGCTGATTTCAAGTTCCCGGTCGAGTTACTGGGGTGTTTTTTTTACCCACCCAACAATAAAC
>JAJFDI010000162.1:0-45657 GCA_028637685.1 Xylariaceae sp. X3-2
AGAAGGAAGAAGGAGTAGAAGCATAGCGACCCTTGCGACCATAATCAATTATAAGCTGAATTGAACTACGTTTCCGCGCCTCACTACTATTTGACCCTTATCCCGTGCAGTCCGTTACTAGACTATCGTCACGCCTCGTTTTACAGGTTAGGTCTTTAGTTATATACGACCCGCGTCACATCCCTTGTCACGTGATCCATGCTAGTACTATTCTGGCGGTCACATGACGTAAAAGTGGGTCGCCGGAATAAGCATATTCCCCGGATTAAGCATAGAAATGCCCTGTAACCGAACCTATGCTTATTAAGGGGTTTTACTGTACTAATTTAGACCGTAAGCGCTTAAATGGACCAATCGGCGCGAAGGAAGTTTTCTCGAGCGTTCATGACGAACATCCAGACACAATAAGGAACCACTTGGAGTGGTCGCCAAAGTCACGCTTCTGACGTCGCGGGCACCCTGTCAACAGGCTTGTTGCTATTTATGGCAGTGTTTTGAACGAGGACTGTCGAAATGGTGTCGTTCTTCTCTTATTACACCGATGATCCTTCTCACCCAGGTGACAGATTGCCAAATGCATCGATGCCATATTACTGTGAACTCATGCGCTAAACCTCACGGATAGCAGCCAAGAGAAGACATCATTTCTTCTCCTTTCTTGAATAATTAACAACCTGTCAAAGCCGATTTGCCGGTTCAGTTCTTGCAATGAAACTATCATCACAGTTGCCCATCTTATCCTTCAATCCTCATGCCCGGCTTCACTCAAAAACAAAAATTTGATCTACGAAGTAATTATCATCCAGTTCACATGATCGCGCGGAACTCCGCCAGTGTCCACACATCAAGAGGGTCGATCGTCAACCCTTGCATCGACCCCTTACATCACTGCCGATCCCTCGTAACGACGCGATTCTAGACCCCGGCCATGACTACCCATTCCATTTCCCCTGCGTTCCATACGTACAATCATGCCTTTGAGTGTAGACTATCCAGCAAATATATACCTAGATAGCCAGAGGCATCTCAACGGAAAGCAATGGGATCTTCAAGAGTTACAAGCGTGATTATAATTTCATCATCGACAGCATATCTCAAAAAGAAAAAACGAATTTGTGTTTACGAGGTGACTCTCATGAACGAGCTGTGTGGCTATTGGCCGAATGACTTGAGGGGATCACATCAAAAATCAACAGAGAAAGAAGGCATCTCAGACCGGAGATATAGATTTGTATCGATCAACTTTTATTCTGGTTAAGTGTAGAAAGGGGGGTTCTATTCTCCTATCCCATAACGATCCTCTTGGAGCTTTTTCTACTTCAACTCCGTCTGCACGGCATGACGAGCTAAGCCCCGGAAGGCCAGGCCCGATATCATGCGGGACGGCAATGCATCAACACAACTGCAATCTCATCCTGAGACTACCATAATCCGTGTAGCGACTAGAAGCGACATGGAAGCCATCATTGAAGTCAAGGCACCTTCTTTCCGCAACGTGTAAACCAACACCACTAGTCTGACACCACAGCTCGAAGCGAATTGGATGGAGGTTATCCGCACCATAGAGTTCATGCGGTCGATTCGGAGTCGATAGCCACGCCAGAATCCACCGGCTCGTCAGGTTTGAATCGTGCCTTCGTTATTCCCGCCAGTCCCATGATTCCGAGACGGGCGAACGGATCGCACTGTCGGTCAACCGGCCATGAGACAGAAAACCTGCTCACGATATTTTTATGACGGCTATGCGCGCTGATCCGGGTTTGCTCCACGATGAGCCTTTATGTAAATGCGCCCTCGAAGTAGTACCTAGAGTTGCATGTTTTATTTTCATCAGTTATATCCGGAATCTGCGTTCACCCACGCGAGCGGGAGAGAGGCAATATATGTAAGGAGCCTCATGCGCCAATATGTTGCCATTGTTGAGGGCTCCACGTCAACCGCCGTCGACCACTGGGTGGGGGAGGAGTTGGGGGATATAGACACCGCCGAACTGTCTTTATTGTGGCAAGATAGCTCAGAACGACGTTGCCATTGTAGAGAAACTGGAGTTTAATGAAGATCAAGTTTCTTCAGAGGCAGCCAAGACTGTATCATCTCGAAGATCTTTCATGTGATGCAGTACCCAGCACTTTTGTAAGCATTAAGGATACGTGCGCGAACAGTGAGCAACCTGAGATATGTAGGAGGGAGCCGGTAGGGAGCTCGGGGTTGACAGGCAACGGGATATAGTAGATTCGCAGCAGGAGCACGTTTTCGTACTAGGTAGGTAGGTAGTCTTCTCGTTCGTTCGAGATGTACCAAAACACACAACTTTTAAAAGGACAACGCCAGCAACCTATTGTCGACTATCAGCCGATATTAATATTAGACATTTGGTACTTGGGTCAGTACCATTCATGCATTTCTCGCAAAGCGGACATCAAACTCTTTCAGTACACCCATTATACTTGCTGTCTCGACATCCAAAGCAGTTCGCTGCCCGACTCCTTTGGACTTAGGGACAGCCTTGAGCTTAGGGAGCCACGTTTCAATTTCGTCGGTCGCCCGCTCGAAACCGGGGTGGCTCGAAAGGGTCTGATAGGCATCGGCACACGACAAGCTAACTCCGGCGGGAGCATTCTGTGCTTGTGAGTTGGCGGATTTGCAACATCCCGAACCGCCTGCACCACCGCAACAACCAGTCGAGGTAATTCCGGACTCACGGGCGAAGGCGGCCAAACTTCGACAAAAGAGGCCCGACTTAGGGTCCTTGAGACACTGAGAGCACGTTCCAGGTCCGTTCTCGCCACAGCCGGTCGGTTTCCGCACGGGTTGGAAGGAGTTGCGACTCAAGGAGCTGAGGCTAGGTAGCTTTATGGCACCGGTCGAAGTGACTTCGATGGGGTGAGGGCCCACCTCATCTTCCGAAGGAGGAGGGGTGTGAACATTCCGGTTCGAGGAAGATAGCGTCGGAGCCGCAGGGGTGTCAGCGCACACGCAATAGCTGCCCTCTGTACAAAAGCCACATGATTCTCGTGGTGGGCGTGAGATCTGTGGGACAGATAGTGTTTCTGCAGAAGGTGGAACTGCGATAGAATCGCCTTTCTTCATCGAAAACATTGCAGTGAAGTCAACCTCATTGGGATACGGATTTGCCTTTTGGCGTTTCTCTTCCGGCGCTGTGGCGGGAATAGACGTAGATTTTCGTTTCAACTCGGTCTCAACTCCTGTTGCTGAACCGTTGAGCGCAACGTCCAAACACTCGCAACTAGTGCCAATGCTACATTTACCACATCCTAAGGTGGTGCTCGCAAGAACCTGGTCGACGCAGGCGCAGGGGCCCGTAGAACTGCAGTTGCCGCAGCCAGTGAGGTCCGGCAGCACCTGTGAATGGTTCGATGACGCTGATGAATCGGTGGGAGTTATCATCTGCTGAATTGAGAAAGCAGCGGAGGAATTACGATGAGAAGATGCCTGTGGCTGCGAGGCATAGCTATGAATCTGCGCCTGGTGTGACATAAAGCTGCCGTTCCTAGAGGGGACGTTGGAAACCAGATCGCTTCGTGAGCCAAGTCGGTACTGTTCTAGTTCAGCAGCAAGGCTTTCCTTTGCGGAACGTTCCTTGCGCAATGACTCCTCAAGAGAAGCACACTGAGTTCGTAGAGATTCAACCTCAGCCGTCAGGTTTCCGATGTCTTGACGTAGCTGTCGTTGAACACGTTCATGATCGTCGCGCTGTTCTTCCAGTTCTTCTTCCAATTCGCCCACACGAGCAGCTCTGCGCTCCCTGAAAGCACGCTGGGCGGCTCTGTTCTGGGCTTTGCGCTTGGTAGGCGGCGTGTCTGTTGCGGGCTTCCTACCGGGCTTGGGTCGTGGTGGTAGGATCCATTCCTTGCTGGTAATTGAGGGTTTGGGATGAGGCAGAAGTGTTTTGCCGTCCTTCTGACCAAGACTCGCGGGGTTGACAAGTGGTTGCAACCCCGAGGAGGACGGCGTGGACGTGCCGGATATGGGAGAGACATCTGTGGCAGGGGACGTGGCTGCAGAGGGAGCCGAGATGGCGAGCTTGGCTAGAGGTGGCCTCGACGTAGCTTGGGAGGCCGGAAGATTATTAGAGGCGGCTGGGAAATCCATGTCGAACTATTGGATGTTTAAAACTGAAAGGAAAATAGTGCGTTCTCTCGGTGACGCTTCATTCGCCGACCTGGTACGGAATAATGGCCGTTCTGGGAATTGGTGTCCTAGAATGTGACCAACTGGCATCGACTTGCCCGGAATATCACGGGAATGAATGCACACATTCAAGTTTGAGCAAGTGCTTCATGTAGCCGACGTCGGACTTGTTCTCTCCCTGGGGTGATTACAAAGAAAGAAGATGACGAGTAGGAGGATGGTGTGGGCAGGAAGAGGGCTATGCTGGGGGTAGGGTTCCGGAGTTCGGTATTCCGGACAGCGACCGGCTCGAGGTCGGCGCACCGTCAATTCAGTGCGAACTGCTGCAAATGAAACGGAAGAGGTCTCTCGTTTATCCGTGTATTTCACAGTCCACGCATGAATTCCGTACGTTGTATTGCTTAGTGCTTGGCTGTCTTGCGACTCTGGAATTCTGTCGGAAAAGCACAAGTTTTGGGGTGTCTGTTGTTTGTACGGCGAAAGAAATGTTCTCGTGGGAAAATTACCTAGCAGCAAGCGACCAATCGCGCTAGGCAGACGAAAATAGGAATGGCAGTGGGTTACGGGTAGAAGGGCGGGGAGTTTGGAGAAGCGGATGTGAGTAATGGATGGAAGAAGATGTGGGTGAGATGGATGGACTGATGAGCACGGTCCGTACGACTGGCAATCACTGATCTGATTGATAAGATTATGCCGGCCCTTTACTTACATAACAGGTGCCTCGGTACTCAGGTACATGCTGTATGTACCTACTTTTGTGGGCTGTGATTGGTCGCGTTCCTTAGCGCATGCATGTGGCCAATCCAAGCTCGCCTTTCAACCGCTACGCTGCTTTAGCGCAGAATTTGGGGTTTCGGTCCGAGGAGGCCGCTCAGAGCTTCACTGACGGATCGCTGAACGGAATCAACTTTGTCTAGAATGGCCCGACGAGATCGAAAGCTTGGCCTATTACCTAGTATTGCGACACATTGACGGAATGAACATATGATTGTGCTAGCAATTCTTCAGTAGCCAATCTGCATCTTCGTCGGGACTCGGCAGTTAACCTTGTCAGTTGTTAAGCGACGGCAGCTGCCAGATCCGCTCCGTTCCGGAATTCGGCCCCAGTTATGCCTCGGTAGAAACATGAATGTGCCGATTAGTACATACTCCGTGCTTTGATTATGTAAACATATCGTTATTTGAATATTGCTGTCAGTATGCATTTACTGGTATAGACCGATACGTTGGAAACACGGCAGCGACTCTTGAGCAGCAGCGCGCAATAGGTGTACCTTCTACATCCAACTGATCATAACTGCAACAAGACGACTTCCTCGGCTGGATCTACAAACAACACCACCTCCTTAAGATACGACCCTATATGTTATAGTCCATAAGTCTAGACAAACGTAATCATCAAGCCAACTACCTACAATAATCAACTCGTCCGGCCACATCTTGACGAACAATCATGGCCCATCCACCCGATCTCGTCACCCCTGCACCCAGTCGCCCTATACCAAAACGCACCTTCGTTCTCGCTTCCTCACCATCATCCACCGCCTCCTCAGCCTCAGAAAACGAAGATGACACCCCCTTACCTTTTCCTACGGCTCTCCCGCGAACAGACTTCCTCGCACCCACCTTCAACGCAGCCACCTACCTCTCGTCTCTCCCGCACCGCCACCAAACCCTAGAGGACCTACGCACCGATCTCCGCGAGCGCAGCACAGCCATAAGCGCAGAGCTGCTAGACCTCGTCAATGCGAACTACGCAAGCTTTCTAGGCCTTGGCGATGAGCTGAAAGGAGGTGAAGATCGCATTGAAGACGTGCGTGTCGCACTGTTAGGGTTCCGGCGCGCCATAGAGGATGTGCGGGCGCGTGTGCGGGACCGCCGCGCTGAGGTTGCCAGTTTGACGGGGGAGCTGGGTGTTGTGCGCGGTGAGATTGAGGCAGGCCGGAAACTGCTCGAGCTCGATGATCGGATATCTGCACTTGAGGGGCGGTTGGCGGTCGGGAGTGGGCCGCCTGATAGCGACGGGAGCGACGATGAGTACGAAGATGAGGATGATGACGCGGCTGATGAGTTGGTGGGCAGTAGTGCTGCGAAGCTGATGCAGCTGGCGAGTGACTACGTGGTAATGGACGAATTGGCCGACGATATTGGGAGAGATGTCCCGTTAGTACGGAAACTAGACGAGAGGATGATCAGGTGTCGCAATACGCTTCTCTTGGATCTCAATGCCGCATTGAAGGAGGCCAAGAAGGCAGGGGCACCGGGGCGCACGAAGTTATTCAAACTCATGGGCATATATGCCACATTGGACGCCCAGGCGGAAGCTGTGAAGGCATTAAGGAGTTCATGACTCGTGAGAACAGGCAGCACCTAGAGCAGGCAGTGCCTGCTATACGGACGACATCGTGGGCCACCATGTTAAATTGAGCCCTGTGAATGAGATACCCATACATATGCATATACATTAAAAATGAAGCTCAAAGACGACGAGAAAGGACTGCTTCGTATGGTACATTCTAATACAGTGCTGCCCAAACCACAGCAATATGTACAAAACGAAACTTTACATGGCCGTACTCAAGTGAGCCGGCGTAAGATCCTTATCCGTAGACGCGAACATACCGTTCATAGGGAATCCGCATCCGTGGGTAGACGACAGGATAACCTCAATCAAGTCCTTCTTGTAACGGTCCTCAATGGCCACGATGTTGGTCTTCACAGACTCAATCAGAACCTTGATGTTCTCGGCCAGCATCTTCGGCGTGAATTGGATGTTGCCAATGGGCATACGAACAACACCAGTCTTCTCCTTGTAGTTTTCGGCACCGACCATGTCGTGCATCATAGAAACAACGCTCTTCGTCAACGTATTCGTCTTAATCGAGGGCATGAGACCCTTAGGACCGAGGATACGACCCAGACCGGCCTTTTTCAGCGCGGCTTCCGAGTCGACGTGGCAGATGAGACGGTTGAAGGGGAGCTTGTTCGGGTTGGCGCGGATCAGCTCGAAAAGCGACTCCTCACCGAAGGCGACGGCACCGGCGTTACGAGCCTCGTGCATGGCACCACTGCCCTCCTTGCAGATGACGGCAATGCGAGTGTCATTCTTGACGGGGTAGGGGAGACGGATGCGGTCGCGGAGGACAGGACCGTTCTTGATGGTGCGGATCTTGAGCGCAACCTCGTAGGTGACGGATGAGGGAGGGTTGCCAACTTCAGCAGCTCTGAGATATCTAATCGCAAGAACAGATTGGTGAGTCGACAAGTTCACTGCGCCAAAGCCAAGGGAACAGCAATCGCTTGCGTGATGGGGACCAACCTCATGGCGTCGCAGAGCGAGAAACACTCTCCCTTGCTCACGGTGGCATATTTGAACTCCTTGAAACGCTGCTGTCTCTTCTTCTTCTTCAACTTTTCCTTTTCGCGCTCTCGAGCCTGCATCTGACGAGTACCACCACTCTTCCATCGCATCTGAGACGTAGCAGGTGCTGCTAAAATCGGTAATGTCGTCGCGGTCGGTCTGGCCATTGACGATAGGCTAAGCCTCGCCAAAGAGGCGACGCATTGTTGTGTGGAGGCCATGGTCGGCGTGGTGTGGTGGTATCGCGGTTTAGATGAGATGCTCAGAAACTGTGCAGTGACGAGACCCCCGTAGCGTCGTTGCTGGGTGGATCAGCGAGAGCTTTGAGAAAATTGTTGATGCCTGGCAAACCAGGCATGAAGATGCATTACGTTATCACGACCCCTGGAAATTCGAGCTCCGGCCGTGTCGAATGAATGCGCTCCGTTCCCTCGCCTTATCGGGATCTTATCTTATCCGGCTAGCGCAGCGCTAGCCCAGATAGAGCTCTAGCGGCACCCAGTACCCCGCCATAGGTACCTCGTACCTACGCTAGCTCAACGCTTTTTTTGACCCCGCCACAAACATCCAATTGATTGCTGTTGACTCACGGACTACCAACCTCTACTACTGCTGCTTAGACGTCAAGGTTGGGGGGCATATAACCAATTTACACACACCTGGTCAGAGTCAGATCCTCCTGTTTATGTAATTGTACATTCACTCATACTTGTCCAGTCCTGTCAGTTCCACCTAGGCTCCCAATATGAAGGCAGACGAGCTCGTGGCCATCTCCGAGTTGCTCGGCGGCGACTTCAAGTCCATCGAGCCGCATCTCGTCCAGCTGGAGAAGCACCTGACTCTGCGCACATACCTTTCTGGCTACACATTGAGTGAAGTCGATGCCAAGATCTGGGTCGCCATCAAGAGCAACAGAGTAGCTGTGTCTTTTGTCCGCAAGGGATCGTATGCCAACCTTCACCGGTGGTTCATCTTCGTCGAGCAGGTTCACCCCGAAATCCAGACCGAGGTCAAGGCCGCCGACTCTGTCCGTAAGGCCAAGGTCCAGGCTGCCAGTCGTGCTGGTGGTAGCTACAACTTGGCCCTCCAGGAGACTGAGAAGGGAGTTGTCTGCCGATTCCTGCCCGAGCCTTCGTGAGTACTACTTACATACCGTCTTTGCGATCGCAAAGTCGCCCAGTCGCATTTTCTGACCAGGTTCCAGCGGATACCTTCACATTGGGCACGCCAAGGCTGCTCTGCTGAGCGACTTCTTCGCCCACCAGGCTTACGATGGAAAGCTCCGCCTCCGTCTTGACGACACTAACCCCAGCAAAGAGAAGGAGGAGTACCAAGATGCTATCATCGAGGATCTCGCCTTGATGGGCATCAAGCCCGATGTTGTCACCTTCACATCTGACTACTTCGACCACATCTACGAGCAGTGCTTGACTTTGATCAAGGCCGGTCACGCTTACGCCGACGATACCGACGTAGAGACGATGCGCGACGAGCGAGGAAAGGGTATTGAGTCTAAGCGGAGAAACAGAACCGTTGAGGAGAACTTGGACATCTTCGAGCAGATGAAGAACGGTACCGAGGAGGGGTTGAAGAACTGCATCAGAGCCAAGATCAGCGTCGACAACCCGAACAAGGCCATGCGCGACCCCGTCATTTACCGATGCAATCCCAACGACCCCCACCACCGCACCGGCACCAAGTGGAAGATGTACCCGACCTATGACCTGGCATGCCCCGTTGTCGACAGTCTAGAGGGCGTCACCCACGCCCTGAGGTCGACCGAGTACACGGACCGCAACCCCCAGTTCCAGTGGTTCTTGGACACCCTCAAGCTGCGCCAGGTGTACATGTGGGACTTCTCCCGTATGAACTTTATCCGCACCTTCCTTTCCAAGCGTAAGCTCGCCAAGCTGGTCGACAACGGCACGGTCTGGGGTTGGGATGACCCCCGAATGCCCACTATCCGCGGTGTCAGAAGACGTGGCATGACTATCCCGGCGCTACGCGACTTTATCCTCAAGCAAGGACCCTCGCGCAACGTTGTCACCATGGACTGGAGCAGTTTCTGGGCCGCCAACAAAAAAGAGATCGATCCTATCGCACCAAGACACACCGCTATCTCGAAGAAGGATAGTGTCAAGGTCGTCATCAAGGGTAACGGCACCCCTGCAGAACCCAGAACCGAGGAGAAACCCCTGCACCCGAAGAACCCCGCCGTGGGCACAAAGAAGGTCGCTTTTAGCCAGGAGATTATCCTGGACCAGGCCGACGCTAAGATCTTCAAGGACGGCGAGGAGATTACCCTGATGCAGTGGGGTAATGCGTTTGTCCGGGACATCGCTGGCAGCGACGCCATCACTAGTCTCACCTGCGAGTTGAACCTCGAGGGTGACGTGCGGTCAACAGAGAAGAAGGTCACGTGGCTCTCGACCCAGGGCCAGCAGCTCATCGAGGCCGAGCTCTGGGACTTCGACTACCTCATCACCAAGGACAAGCTCGAGGAGGAGGACGACCTCGAGAAGTTCCTGAACCCCACCACGGCCACCATGGAGGAGGCTCTCTGCGACGAGGGCGTCGCGAAGCTGAAGAAGGACGACATCATCCAGCTCGAGAGACGCGGCTACTATAGGGTAGACAAGGCGTACAATGACGGTGAGGAGAAGAAGATCGTCTTGTTCGCTATCCCTACCGGCAAGAACAAATAGAAAGGGAATCTGTATGTACATAATCGTTTTTGGTCATGATATCTAGCCCAACAATACGACCTATCTACTTACTGTCTGTCATCGTTGTTGTCCCGTCCGTCCGTCCGTCCATGTAATCCTTCACTAGTCCGGAATACATATCCGTACTTACTCGCAGCAATAAGGCACACATACTATAGGTAGGTAGCTTTGCTTTTTCTCTTCTATCTCTCTGTCAACAGCATCGTCGGCAGTCGGCACTCCATCTATCATTCATCTCTCAACAACTTCGTTGTTAAAGCACTAACAGCAGACCGGCAACAATCTCCTACGTAACTCACAGCACCGGTCCATGTTTAGTTTGCCTTACTACCTAAAGTACGAAATACATTATACACACGTATGCTGCATTGACTAACGCCAGAAAACTTCTCTTCTTCTTCTAGCTACTCTCCTCAACAGAAATCTTGCAAGCAGGGCTCTTTCGGTAAAGAATATCCCGTCCAGTCCGCCTAGAAGAAAAAAAAAAATAAAAAAGTAGGGCCGGAGTCGTCCCGTCGAAGACCGACGCGGTATATATATTTATAGAGTATAAAAAGTAAGGCCAACGTGTCAGTCGGTAGCAACCTATAATATCCAACACTACCATATAGTACGGAATTCACGGTGGAACAAATCAAGACAGAGGAGACCCGGGGTTTCGGACGGCCGGTGCGGGTGATTGGCTGTCTCTGCTGACTCGGAACCAGGCTTCCAAATTTTGACAGCGGTTAGCTACATGATGAGAGGGAGAAAGAGGGTCTCACGAAGTCCTAGGTTAGATGGTGGCGATTTCGCATTACATACCTATGCCTACTAAGCTACTAGGCATGTAGATGTTGGGCTGGGTTGGGATATGTTGGGGGAATGATTCATGGTCGAGCGGACAGGTTCGGTTACGGGATAGGTTTCTGGAATCGCGTTCATGCCGTTCAAAACGTACTCCGTAGATCTCAGAGCCTGCGCACACCTCGTATCCCGTCGTCGAGGTCAAGCGGGCTCGATGTGCAGACAGTTTAACGGTACGCAGGAATCCGCACCGATCAACCTCGGTAAGAGGTAAGGAGGTACTCCGTAGGCAGGCTTACTCGTACAGATCCGCGCTTCGGCAAGACTTCTAGTCGAGTTGCAAGCGCTGTCATAACTGCGGTTGCGACGGGGTTTCATTGCACCGGAGACACGGTAAATTCTTATTCCTATCCCCATGATCGGTCTGTCAGTCTCGCGTGCCCAATCCGATTAAGGAATCCCCGGTATCCAGTCCAAAGGAACCGACACAGGGCGCCCCCACCGGCGCATTACATGCTGGGGCGCTGTGACGTGCAGCGCTTACAAGGCTGAAGAGAGGGATTCGAAAGCGGATGGAAAGGCAATCACCAGGATTTTCCAGGCGACGGGTGGGCTGTCGATGGGGGGTATTCGCAGCCAGATCTGGTGGCGGCTTTGTCCGGTTGACCTCACCTTACCCTAGGCGACACCACGTTGCTGACCGGGCCTCCCATCCAGTACGAAGTACCTACGCAGTACACCAGATACCACGGAGCACTTCTAGATAACTTGTATGGAATGCACATGGGCGGCGCCTGCGAATATGCGAATGGAGAAAGAGACATTCCATGGGCATTCCATACACACAAACTGCGCGCGACAGGACGTCCGAATCGTAAGCGGCAACTACCCAGGCGGTACGGAATACCTACCATGCAGTCGAAGACATAAGTGGACGTGGACATGGTTATCTGACTAGTCTGCGGAGGCTTTGCAGGCTTGCAGGGTGGCTATATCGATGCGTTGGCAAGAAAGAAAAAAAAAGAGGAGCAGGCGAAGGGGGCGTCCTAGAAGCGTGGACAACGTGGACGGACTGTATTGGACGGCTGGGGACAGCGTCCGGCTCCTCTTATCGCGACTTGATCTCCCTCCCGGGTCATAGGCCACCTGCCAACGCAAAAGAGCCCTAATGGGCCCGAAGCGAGCTTGTAGCAGGCGATAAACATGAACACCGTATTGGCGAGCGCAGGCGTGTGAATCCGGCCATTCAGAGCAGGAGGTCTTGGTAAACAAACCAAGCCGCCATCGGACAGCGGCTGTGGGATGACGGGATATGAGACGATGACTACTTGTAGGCAGGCAGTAAGACTCGGTAGGTAGACGAAGAAGGTCATGGTGATGATGATGATGCTGAGGGTGAGAACGGAATGGATGAGTGAGGTGATATGCACGATGCAGGGCCAGCTCAGCAGGCGGCTGTCCGCCTTTGACGCTCGTCAAGTCCCTCCATCGCCTTGCCAGAGGCAATAATTTAGCGGTGGCAGTTGATTGAATGTGATACTGGGCAAACCGAGGCCGTCTCTCACAACAGAACAAGAAGAGAGGCTCTGTAACCGTGAGACCTCTCACATCGTCATAGCAGAGCGCCTGGATAGGTAAGGAGTGAAGAGTGACGACGAGGAAGAGCGGTGGGCGCTTGGTCTCTCATCTCTCTGGTCCTGGTTTTGGTCCCGGTCCTGGTCTTTTGGGATCTTTCTTACACGCATCAATTTTACTTCATTTTCTTTTCCTTTTTTCCCTTTTTTGCAGAACGGTGATTCAGACGACTGACCAGCTCATCACTGTCACACTCACGTAGCTACATGGACATACCTTACGGTGTGTTATGGTCTTGCTGTGCTTGTGCTTGTGCCTGTGCTGTGTTGTATAGTGCTGTGCTGCTGATGTGGTGAGAGTGTTTAGCAGCAGACTGGAGCTGCAATATGGAACAGACAGACAGGAATATTGCTAATATTATGTGTCTTCGGTCTTGTTGTTTACTGTAGGGACAATGTCTGGGTAGGATGCAGGGAAGTGGAAATGGATGATGTTGATGATGATGATGATGTTGGTGTTGTTGTAGGTGTCGGAAACGGGAGCGGGCTGTGTAGGTACATAACTCAGCAGTACGGGTGCGGTAGAGGCCCAGAGGGAGTGTGAGTGCGAGTGAGTGTGAGGTAATGGCTCTCCATCAAGACTTCCCGTAGGTTGTCGTAGGCACGGATGACGGATTGCCTAGCCCCAGTTTCTAATCCGTACCTAAAGTAAGAGAGAGGGTCGCCCAGAGGGAGGGGAGACAGGAGGGGGGAGGGGCGCTAGAGGGAGGGACGGAGCGAGAGACAGAGGGTACGACGGGACCAAGGTATCTTGATGGATCTTGACAGGTAACTGTGGGCGAGCAGAAAGTACCGAAAAGCATGGTCAAATGTACCTCTCTCAGGCAGGGTGAAGCAGTGAGATCCATCGCACCTACCGGCACACCTGTAACCACCGGGTCCTTCACAGCGACCACCACCTCCAGACTGCAGGCGCATTATGTACTGCGCACTGCTAGATTCACGCTATCCGCAGTGCTATAGCCACGGTATGATGCCATTCCCGGGCTGGTCGTCGGTGCCTGTGGACACAAGCTAGCGTGTGGCATCCCGCCCGTACCTAGGTACCTAAAGGGACCAGGTTGTAGGTGGTATCAGTAGCAGGTACCTTACCTAACCCTACCTGCCATCACGACAGGCACAGCCTAGAAAACATCCAGAAAGACACCTCGTCAGCTGTCAGCGTCTCTGATGCACCTTCAACCCTTTCCAGAGTCATCATCCCTTCCACGCTGCAGAGACCAGCGCACGAACAACAGCGAACGACCACCAACAACCCACCAACGACCGCCAACAACCGCCCACTCTCCCTTACGGCGCCCAACATACGGATACACCACAGCCCACTCGCCCTCCGATGCGGTGTGCTCGTCCATGATTGGCGGCAGCGCGTCTGCTGGCCACCAGGGGGGAACCCTGCTCCGTCCCCATCCATCGTGAGGACGACGACGCTACCACGCGGTACGGAGGATGTACAAGCGTTACAAGCGTCGGTACATGCGATCCTTGCCGCGTCTACCTCCATGGATACATCCGTGCCATGTCTCACTGGGCCCCGTCTGTCAACGACCGAGTATAGCGCCTGCATCCATTTGTACCTGATGTATCTGCAGTTCTTCTTTTTTATTCCATGCCACCTTGTATCCCTTCTCCTTCGACCATCTTGCTTTCGACATTTTTCTTTCCGTCCTCCTCTTTTCTCACACCTCCTGCTTACCTAGGAAGCCTGCCCGGGAGTTGGAGACTTGAGAAGAACCATACATCATCCTTATATACGGCCGCTCCGTGTGTTGGCCCTTGGGACTCGGAAGAGCAACGCTACCCGTAGCCTCTGACGACACCTGACGAGATCGCTTAACCTCCCTCGCCAACCACCCCTCCACGGACCCGTGCCAGGACCGGGACAGGACCCAGGACCAGGACCAGGACCAGGACCAACCCCAAATCAAGTCGATACCTACATACCTTATTACTTATTTACTGCTGCTTCTTATTGCACGCATTTCTGCCCGAGTCCCAACCCAGCCACCGCTGAAATGAGCTAGATCGCTATCCTGCCTGACCGGCTCTGTTCGATGACTCCATAATACGTACAGCCCTACTTTGATCCATTTACACCTACCTCCATCTTTCTTCCTCTTTGCTACGGAATAGACCCGCCGGGGTAGCTTCAAGAGCTAAAACATTCCCCCCGCCTTGCGCGCCTCAACTGCCTCGACTGATAGATAATAAGACATCAGCTTTTGTTGTCTTCCGGCCTACTATCGGAGGCAGTACTGTACGGAATAGCTCCCTCTTTTTCCTGTCTCTCTCCTCTCCCACATCTCCTGTTTCTCCTCTCCATCTGTCTCTTATCTGTCTCGCTATTTGTGTGCCATATATGTGAATGAAGGATCGCCGGATTCCCTAGGTGGTCGCAACGAGCGTTCCCAAACTAGCTCGCGTCCTGGTATTTTTCCTACAGGCGCCGCTGCCATTGACGTCAGCCGGCCGCCAAGCTTTATGGACTCGCCATGGTCTCCATGCAGCGCTCACTCTCGTCCCCGGTCTGCGTTCATCCCGCCTCTCGTGAGTCATCCCGCGACCGAAGGATGCCCGTCTGGTAGTGGTTGCTGATTTGTCTATGCGCTCCGCTCCAGCTGTATCGCCGAACGCAACGAACAAATCCCGACCTTCCACACCCGCTGCCGATGCGCTCGTCGTCACGTCGCAATCGCGCCGACATCATTCACGAAGTCCCGTGCAAGCCCCGCCGTCTCCCGAACACGACGATACTACGCAAGACCGAAAGAGTGGTGACTACGACAGGTCCAACGATGAGAACAACATGAAGCAGGATAATGGCACGAGTGTGCCCATGAAACCTCTGGTAGCCCAGGCCTCCATGCAGCAAAGTACCACTTTGGCCAATGACCGAGCAGCCGTCGCACCGAATACATCGCATTCCGCTCTGAAGGATGCCCTCAAGGACGATAGCCTCACTGGCACATTTCAACCCCTCCTGGCCAACCCTTCCCTCCATTCAAGTAACTACGTGACTGTCGAGGACGGTGGGACAACTCTCCAAGAGCTGGCTCATTTGGTCCGGCTGTCGAAATACCAGGAGCGCAAGCGCGCCAATACGCGCATCCGTCTGCAACGGAGTCTCATTTCCACCGCCTTGTCTGCACGCCTCACCCGTTGCGGGGAAACGACTCAACGGAACTTGGCCGATCTGTTTCGATCCGGGGACACCCATATGTTTGCCAAGGTGTATGATGCCATCCAGGATGTTCGTAACAGCTGCGACGCTACCCGTCGCTTTGCTCTTTTGGAACCGGACATGGAGCCACTCCAGTCGGCCGGCATGGCATCTTCGGAGACCTTGGATCACCCTCCGAGTGTTGCTGGGAGCATTAGTGGCAGTCCAGTTACCCCTTTTCTTGCGGAGCTCTCTGCCCAATACAGAGACCCAATTCTGCATTTTCTCACACAGCTACGGACCAATCCGGACTACTTAGCCTCTCGACTATGTGCTCTCAGCACGGCTGAGCTCCAGGCCCTCACTGTTTTCCACGTTGGCTTGGACCCCATTGAGTCTGTGCTTCCTTTCGGTAACGCGCAACCTAGTGGGCGCGGTACCTCCACCACGGCGACTGCGGGCAGAAGCTCGGTTGGTGCTGTTGAGCGACTTCTATCATTTCAACGCCACGATCCTTTGTCTGCTCTCATTTACACCTGCTTCGCAAATTCCGCGGGGCCGGACAGTGCCGAAGACCGGCGGAGAACGCAGATATGGGCTACTGCATGCTCCCGTCTGATCCAGGCGGCCCCCGTTGAGTATGAGAATGTCCTCGTAGCTATAGTTAACGTCTGGTCCGCTATGCGTTCGTGGTCTGGGCGTTCCAATATGGAGTGGTTCATTATGAAGGTCCTTAAGGATGGTGCCTTTCTCCTTGATAGGGCCGACGATCCTCAAGGAAACAGATTCCACGATATTGGCGACTGGACTACCAAAGACTCCATCCGGATCGAGGAGTTCTATGACCAGGTTCTGGATGAATTGTTCGAGATCCTTGATGACGAAGAAGGCGCAGGCATTCCAGAGGGCGTCTTGGAACTAGGAAACGAGATCCTACGCCATCTCCAGGCCATTGCTCCCTCCAAAGTGGACTCTACAAGGAACTGGTTTGTGTACAAATGGATATTCTCCAACTGGCTAACAGCTGTTCTCATCCATCCCGAGAATTTCGGCATGATGGCCGAATACAACATCACCGAGTACGGCTGTCAGAGAATCTTGAAGAATGTCGCCCTGAAGGCCCGAGATCTGGTTAATGACATGCTAGTACCCCACCATCTGGGACAACCGGTGTCCACTCCCCTGAAGATCAAGAAACACATTGAAAATCTTGTAGGTCGATTCAAACCGTCGAGGAACCCGAGGTTGGCAAGGCTTCTTCCTGCCAGATCCATAACTTCGTTGCGGGAGACCGTGGAGGTTCATCCCTACCTTGTCGTCAGCCCCGCTGATCTTAATACGCTGGTGAACGCCCTCTTTCCGGAACGACGTCCCCAGTCTGCTCACTCAAGCGATGCCCTATCCGTCGCGCCGTCTATATCCGGATTCTCCAATATCTCCCAGCCTATATCTGTGGCGATGTCAAGACGAGACATGGATACGGCGTCTGCCTTTGGCATGAGTGTCTCACCTGTACGTAGTGAAACCACGTCTTACGAACCCCTACTCGATAATCAATCCTTGAACACGCCCCAGCGGTACTCCCCTTCATTCTCAGATGCACCTTCTCGACCGCCAAACAGTTACGATGATGATGGCCCAAAACTGCGCATGGCTATGCGCGAGATGAGCAAGCTTCTTGGTGCCGACGCCGTGGCAGGCTCGTGCCACCCATGTGCAGAAAGGTGGGCTGTTCTGTTCGTTTCTGCAGATGGCGAAAAGCTCTCTTTGCAGATGACTTACGATCCAGATGAGGACGATGAAGAAACCTCGTCTGGAGTCAGTGGCGATGACGAGCACGAAGAACGGGAAGAAAAGTCCGAGTTGAGCAAAGACTTCCATCAACTACGCGATTCTATCTTGAGGCTTGTTGAAGACTTTGAAATTCCTCAAAGCCTCGAGGACGGCGATATTCATACGACGTTCAGTAATCGAGCCTCTAGGCTCAAGAAATATCGGTCCAGGAATATGATCATTACACCGGAGAAGAGCATGAATAGTCGAAACCCCTACCGTAAACGTGAAGAAGACACTGCTGGATCTCATGCGAACCAGCCGGTGTTGATTACTATGTTAACGGCCGCGTCGACGCAGTCGCGTATTCAGTCGGACTTTGTGTCGGCACATATGTACTGGCGAACTCATCAACAGTTGAATACCCTGACCTCGCCTTCACTTCGGAAAAATGGATATGCATCTCTGCTCAACATCTTCTCGCGTGGCCCTCGAGACTCCATTCGTCACTCGGCGGCCGCCACTGAAGAGTACGATGCATGGCTTGTATGGTTGAAGCAAAGCCAAGAACGACACGAAGGGTTGATCGACACTATGATGACACGCCTCAAGGCCCTCCGCGACAAGATGTGGTACGTGACAGAAGTTCGCAACTCGGACGTATACACGAGTGCTCGTACCCTCTGCAGCGCGCTGAAGATCATGGGTGTGCCTCGCATGCCCGGCTCCTTCCAAGAGAGTCGCGCCCAGCTGGCACGCAATCCCACTCTCAACTTTATCCACAAAGCGGAGTCGCAAGCTCTCGGCCTCCTCGCTGCTAGGGAGGATCAAGGGGGGCCTAACAAGCTCACCGATGATCAAATAGACAAAACGAACAAGTGGTTGCAGCAGGCCCACGTCAAGAACTGGTGCATTGGTGAAGAGCGAATCCACCGGCTGTGTTGCGAAATCGACAATTGTATCTCGAGATTGGTTGGCGACAGTGTTACCGCGAATCCTGTCCTCTGGTCTAGTGCTTTGTACATGCGTGATCGGAAAACATTTGATGGACCTACCTGGCGCGGTCGAGATCGAGAGAGCAACTACGGCGATGATAACATCAGCGTTATCAGCAGTGAATACAGCAGTCAGTACAGCGGTCGAAGATGGACGCCGAATACGAACCGCGCCAGTTCGGTGTTGCGCAACCTGCCCATACACAGTAACAGGAGTGTCCTTTCGATGGACTCTGGCCGCCACAGTCTATCTCGCGCAAGCACAGCCGCGTTCGATATACATGACGCCCGCGACTATCATCACTATAGCCACACGGCCCCATCTGTTGACTCCGCCACGACGTTCTTTTCCCCTTTTACTTCAACTACGTCTGCTAGCAGCTCCGCCACTTCTCGCGCGCAGTCCCCTACTGGCAGCGGGCCGAACCTCTCCAGCTTGTTTTCGTATCCTTACCAGCAGTCCCTGCCTTCGACAGCTTCGCTAACACAGCCCGACACAACGGCTTCATCGGAGACGATTCAGCAACAGCGGCTTTCGGAGGAGAAGCATCGCTTCTTGTCAGACCTTCGCCAGACTCTGCTTAGCCTGTTGCTTTCTGATCTGGGCAACTTCCTATACGCCTATGGTTCCGAAACAGACATTTGGTTCAACGACTTAGGTCAGGAATGCCTTGAGCTCAGGTCGTCCGCTGAAGATCAAGTACAAGATTCGATTACCGGGCAAGCAAAACGGCGAGCACCTGAGAGCAAAAAGAGTTCGATCAATTTACGTGAAGTTGGAGACTCTCCGTCCAGTCAGAGCTTGCGCGGGCGCGAAAGCCCATCTCCACGGAGCTATGGTAATGTGACAGCGAACGAAAAGGCATCCTTGAAGGATACCAGCTCGTTCCCATATAGGAAAGCATACCAGCGACTACTAAGGATGTTCTCGATTCATCCCAATCCCTACACGAAACTCGACATTTTGTATAAGCTCGAACAGCTAATCAGTGCTTCCTTGTCTTCGGGCGGTCATCGTTCGCGCGTCAGCGCCAGAAACCAGGGGGCTAATCATGACGATCATGGCGGCTTTGGCAAGCAAGAACACAACGACAAAGAACGTCGTACCAATTCGCACCATGGTTCGATATCGGTCTTGACTTCGGGTCTCCATCTACGAAACAACTCGGACGCCGAAACACGATCGATCACTGCCTCCAACAAAACACACCAAGAATCCCTTCGCACCGTTCTCCGGTCTCTGATTCGCGATGCAGAGCTTCGGCCTAAGACTCTATTCCGTGACTTACAGTTCATCAGCGCCTTTGTGCCGCCTTCTGTTCTCGATCTTGATCGAAACGATGCATATTTCGACACGGTCGTCGCAGCAGTGTCCCTGAAAAGTGAAATTGTATCCACCATGGTCGAGGTAGCGGATGGAATCGTCGCCGCTTCCCGCAAACCCTCCAACAATAACCACGAAGTCAGCTCTATGCCAGAACTGATGCTGTTCCCCAAGAGTTCACTTCACGACGCTGCCAGGATGTTGACAATTGCGGCCAAGGAAGGCGATCCGACAGCGCAACGTGAGTTGGGACTCCTTCAGCTCTATAATCCGGAACTCGTGGCGCGAACAACCTTGCCACTATCCAAACCGCGTGATGTTTTCAAGCAGCTGTTGATGGAAACTTCGGGCAGCCGCGCTGGAAACAGTACGCGTTATCAGGGAGACCGTGGCAGGCCTGGCCTAGGTTCCTCTCTGCCAGGTCTCGTGGGCAACCAGGATCCCAACATCAACGGGGACGTTAGGAGTGATCCGGCACTCATGTGTGTTGCTCTTCACTGGATGGAGACCGCACAGAAGGGCGGCGATGAGTTGGCAAAGAATTTCATGAGCCAGAGCAGAGAAATCTGATTAAGCAGCGATGAATCCACAGCAAGCGTGTTTGTTATGCATGACTGGATTAACACGCTCACACAGGGCGCCCTTCAAAAAACAACTGAACGGTCGCCTGTATGAGATTTATTTTTATATCGGTACGCCTTGCTTCTAGATACCCTTACCACATATACCCTCCAAAGCGACCGTCGGTCTCGCTACTTTCTTGTACGAAAAATACCCGCTTCGCATTACATTGCATTGCATTAGATGCCTGCCTTACCATCTTACCTACTTACCTACCTACCTACGATCTGGGCATATGGCTTCTTGTCGGTCTGGTATGGAGTTTTGTACGAATGTATATGACGCATGGACTACTACTACACCGTTTGTGTTCAGGTTACATATATCCCGGAAGGCTTTTGGTTTTTATGTCTCTTTCTTTTTATCACATCCTGTTTTCCCCCTTTTTTTCCCTTCTTACTCCTTTTTTTTCACATATGCGTGCATAACGATACCCGGTTTATATAGACACATGTTTTGAGCTGGGATACCATTACCATTATCATTATCATACCATACCACAACATACCATACCATACCGAACAATGATGAAATGACGTTCTCTCTTTTTCTCTCTCACTCCGAGCTTCGCTTTGACTCCTTTTACTTGGTTGTGGATCTGCCTAATGTATTATTTGGTGGTACTACCGCCTCACATTCATAATTCTTCACACTCATAATTCTTAAGACTGTAATTGCATGCATGGCACATCTCGTAGGGATCTCGGGAGTAAAGGCAAAAAAAACAAATCATCAAGAAGCGTAGGTAGGTAGAATAGAAGGTAATTAAGCATTAAGAATTAAATCTGTAGCAGTAGGTACTATCGTTCGTGAGCCGTGGTATGGGTCGTCGTCCGTTTTATAGAGTAAAAGAAAGAAAAAAAAAAGAAGAGATCCAGTTATACAATGAAACAAAAAGCCGGGTATCAGAAGAAGTAAGAAGAAAGAAGAAGGAAAGAAAAATAAAGAAGAAGATTCGTTGGTTCGTTCCTTTTTTGTTTCTCTAAAAAAAAACCTAGCCTAGGTAGCCTCTCACTCTCTTTCTCTCTCATTTCTGTTTCTTCGTGAAAGAATTTTTCTCTTTTTTTTCGTTCTCGTTGCTTTCTATTTGAAAAACACATGTCTAACCTCTAATTTTTTGGTTGGTTGATTGGGATAGGAGGAAAAGGGGGGGTTTTGATTGGGTTCGGGTTCTTCTTATTTTCTTAGTCTATCTTTCCCGCTGATGGTTCGACGGTGGTCGGCTCGTCCATGGCTACGACGGTCATGTCGGAGCGGACGCGGAACCGCCTGCCGCGCCAGTTGACGCCTGTGCCGAGGAAGACGGCCCACGTCCAGATGGGGAGGGCGGAGATCTCGCGGCCGAGCCAGGCGAAGAGCCATTCGGCGAACGGACGCTTCTCGGCGCCGTCACGGCTCGCGCCGAGGGCGAGGGCGGGCGTGTGCTCGTCTACGGAGACGGTCAGACCGGCGTGGAGACGCGTGAAGACGGCTCTGTCGAGGAGCATCCATGACGTGACGCCCGCGAGCCAGCACCAGGCGACGGCTGACCAGGTCTGCGGGAGACCCAGGGTATCGTGGAACCAGGGGAGGGTGGTGATGCTAAGGGAGAAGTAGAGACAGCAGACGAGGCTTTCGACGCCATGCTCGACTAGGGTGGCCGAGAGGACTGTCCATTTCCTCGCGCGGAGCCAGCGCACACGTCGCGCGGCGTAGGTCTCAAGAGACATGCCGGCCATGGGCTGTATGGCGAGGTCGCCGTAGACCAGGCCGTGGTTTGCGAAGCCGGGGATATGCGTGCGCCATAGTAGGTCGCCGATGACGTGGTCTTCGCACATGTAAGAGGAGAAATGGTCGATGCCTTGGGGTAGGGTGGCAGACGTGCCGGTGAGGATGGGGTTGCGGGCGGGATCGGTGGCTTCGTCAAGGTGCGACTTGCGGAACATGTTGCTCTTGCCGACGATGCAAGGGGCAATGCCGACGGTGTTAATGGCGCAGTAGAATTTAGCGTGCGTTGTCGCCATAAACATCTCTTCTAGTCTGCCACCGCCATGCGCCCAGAGTCGCGAAAGGGGAGTGGAGTTGCTCTTATCTGGTGCGCATGGGCTTCGCGTGGCCGAGGGGCTGGACAGAAGAGCCTGGCTTTCGGTGCCGACGTGACTCGTGGGTGTCACGGTATCGACGACCAAGGGCAGTTGGTGGACGAACTTGAAGGGCGTGGTTCGTTTGCCGTTGGGCTGGAAGCCACACAGCTTGTCAACCATGCGGCCGGCGACATCTTTGGCAATCCATATGTTGCAGTCGAGTGGCCATACAATATCGCCTTTTGCTTCCCGGTAGGCGCGGCTCACGTTGCGAATTTTGGGGTTGGGGCCGACCTTGGTGGCATTGGGATGGCCGGCGGCGAGAAGGGGGTCTTCGGCCTCGACAAAGATCCTGGCGTCGAAGTCGGGAAACTCGGAGACGAGCTGGCAGAGGAGGGGATAGGCAGGGTCGAGCTTCGACTCGACGCAGAAGTAGATGGTCAGCTTATGGCGAGGGTAAGTCTGGTGGAAGACGGAGGCAAGGCATTCGTAGAGGGCTGGCTCG
Organism: Xylariaceae sp. X3-2; assembly: GCA_028637685.1. NCBI lineage: Eukaryota > Fungi > Ascomycota > Sordariomycetes > Xylariales > Xylariaceae > Xylariaceae sp. X3-2. Next base: position 23,101 of record JAJFDI010000162.1, read on the forward strand.
AGACCCTTGGCCGGTCGGATGATGGTGACATGGGGGATGTCGCGTTCGGGTAGGGTCGGGGAGATGGGCGGACTCGGTATGGACGAGAAGCGCTGGAAGCTATTCGCAGAACACGCCAACAGCGGCGTGGCTGTTGGTCAGAAACAGAAAGACTCCGTGCAGAATGCATAGGGCAGAACCAGAACCAGAACGGACGAATGCATGGATGGCAGGGCGTGGCAGGGCGTAGCATCGCTGGCACGATGATGTACTCCGTACGGTCATCGAGCGGGGGGGAAGCGAAGTCAAGACAGGGGCTGAGACAGGAGACAGGAGACAGAAAACAGGAGAGAGGAGGGAGGAGAGAAGGAAGCAGGGGATATCTCGGAGGAATGACGCAAGAATGACCATGTCGATGGACGGAGCAGGATGGATTTCTATTACTCACAGCTTGTATGTGCCCAGACCCTGGACCACGATCACGAAACCGCACCAGGCCAGGCCGAGACTGGCGAGAATGTATATTATCGTGTGCATTGGAGCATGGTGCGGTCAGGGTCAGGATATGTATGGTGGAAGTGCGGAAGCAGATTCGGTGGCAGTGGGAGTGAATAGTGGCAGCGAGGGGATTGCGGAATAGGAGACGGGGCGTGTTATGTATGCGTACAAGTAGGGAATAAGAACCTAGCAACGGACGCCGGCTGGATCGAGATTTGCCATGTGGACCGCGAGATAAAGTGTGTACGGATCACTTACGGAGCACGGATTATGTACGTACGAAGGTACGGAATACGGAAAACCTAAAGTGCGGATTACGGGTTACGGATTAGCTGGAGCGATTCGACGGGTCGATCCGGCCCGCAGAAGAGACCCTGTCACCCTGGATTACGTAATGTCCGGTTGAGACCCGCTTTCGCAGACTTCCAGGACCCGGCTTCCCCCTGAATCACGGATTACATCTACTATTATTTTTCCGGAGTACGGAGTGCTACAAGGTGACAGGTCCTATCGCCGACACCTTAGATGTTGTGCCAGCACCTCTGAGAAAATAAGTGAGTTCTGACTGTTCTCATCTCGTAATCCCTCCCCGCGCGGAGGACGGGAAAGCCCAGCTTGTATTTTGTACAGGGGTTCCTCAAGAGACCACCCTCTCCTAGAGTGCCCGAAGACCATTATTCAGCCACTGGCTTCACCGTCGGTAATTCCAGTGTAACAGGTAGTTGTGGTAAGGGTCATTCCCGCGAAGGGATTCCCATCAGGTAGTAGGTAGGTAGATTAAGTAGGTACCTGTACCTGGATACGAAACTGGTTTCCTTTTCACGTTTTACGTAGTCCGTGTTGTTAGATCTGGTGACGGAAATCATAGATCCGGCAATGGACTTGTTGTGGAAAGCAGAATTCTCTGCCTCCTGAACGGGTGGGCTTGACAGCCCAGGTATGTTCAAGGTATCTATGATGCTTCGCGGTGGACGCGCAATTATCGGAGTAAATGTACTTTGAGCAACGCTTTTGGCGCCTTCTGGTGCGAATGTTCGGGACGCATGGACCTGGGCTGTAAAGCCGCCCTCATGGCGACTCAAGTCCGAGTCCTCCGAACCATGCACACGATGTGACGATTGATCTTTAGATTCCTCGACACCAGTGAATGAACGGTCAAACGACTGGAGGAGTATTTGCAAGTTATCATCGCTCTGAGGTTGCGCCCACTTTTCTATGAGTTCTAGGTCGGGATGACTGGGTATCTTTTCTAGCATAGAAGGCGATTGATGGCCACGCGACGGCGGCGGCGATGAAACGGGCACGTTTCTGGACGATGCATCGAGGTCATTGACGTTCGTTTCGATTTTAAGCTTTGTACGCTTTCCTTGAATATTGCCGTATTCCTTTGACCGCAGTACTCTTTGAAAAATTTCTCTTTCCATCTCGCGAGGCCCGCCCACTGTGACTGGAGTGACATCCAAATCAATATCGTCTGTAGTCCCACTGTCCGAGTCTTGAATCTGAGAGCCTTCATTCGAAAGGTTAAGCGCGTCATCTGTTGTCACATTCGTCGTATTCGTGGCACGATGGGGGGAACTCAATCCTAGGATTCCAGAGATGTCGTTGCGGAGTCCCGTCCATACGTTAGAAGACTTTTCGTAGCTAGGAAACGACATGAGGGCAACAGAGACCAGGTGGTCTATTAGGTGGGAACTCATTTTTGTGTCGTTATGACCACAAAGTGGGCAGGACTTGAACATGGGACCGATCAAGCGACCATTGTTTTCAGACATGATCCTTAACTGTCTATCCGTGAGCCGTGGCGAATGTTCCGCTTTCAAATGGGCAACATAGTCATCCGCGGTGTCGTAAACGACATTCTCGTGAGACTCTCGAGCACAGCGCCATTTCATGGCATGACCGCGCATGTGTTGTAGCCACTCCTCTTCATCATTATATGATGTCTCAGGGGAGCCGCATGCTCCAAACACACAAATATACGGGTCGAGATCATGAGCTCGGACATGCAACCTATCCATTGTTGTTAAATGGCGATCTTGCGTAGGGGTGTGCAGAAAACGTACTTCCATTCTTGTTCGTCCAAGAAGACCTCCTTTGGCAGAGTAAGGGAGCACAAGGGGCATATCAACTCTTCTGCAGTCGATAAGTCCCTTTGCCAAGCTGGCTGTTTCTCGTACATGGACTTCCGGTATATGAATATCTTACGACGTTGTAGCATGGTACCAGCAAGGCGTTCCAAGATAGTCGATGTAGCGGCTGGGAATTGCTCACGTAGTTGACTGATAAACAGTCTGACCAAACCTGACGGTGGTATCTGATCTTTCGCGTCCTTCACGATGTCGAATGTGTCAATCGCCTTAGCCCTGGCTTCTATGCCTACTCGGCGAATGTCGCCTGTATAAGTATACAGGAGACTTATATCATCCGCAATTGCAAGCAGTGCGTCATACAGCCTGTCATCGATGGCTGCTGAGAACCTATCTTTCAGGGGACTTAACGAAGCAAGAACGTTTGAGCCTAGTAGAGCATAATTAGTATGGCCAGGCAGACTTGGGGTTCTTCTCTTCATAATGGTGTTAACCCATTTCAGGGGACTCACATTGCTGAACGCGATAAGCCAATGCTTCCAAGAGGCCAACGGTGACATGCTGGACCTCAAAGGCCCGTTGCACACGGAAGTCGAAGAACTCAGGGCTCGAATAAAATCTCGTCATGTTGGCTCTCCAGAGGGCGAACCGCACAGACTGTTCCTCAACTAAACCATTTTCCCAGGGACCAACATTTTTGGCCCAGTCACGACACTCTGCAAAGGACTTGACACATAACGCCACCTGCACTAATACTGTGCAGCTATCGCGCGTAGTCATGTCCACAGCATGCATTGTTTTATATGTTGATGTCGAATTCTCAGAGTGTGGGATATGGTAATTGAAAAGTCCACTAGGGTATGAGACGGGGCCCATTGGCACCTCAACATGAAGGTAGTGCGTATTGAAGGGTAACAGTAACGTAAAAGTTCACCACCGATCTGGCGGCGAGTGCAGAGTCCAGAAACTTGAGCCGTCTGAAATGAGTCAGACTCAAATATCCGTCTGTCTTTAAGGTTGATAGATGATTCCCTTGGCGAATAGCGAGACGGTGAGGGCCCAGAGTTGAAGGGAAGGAAGGGTTGCAAGGTAATCCCTACATAGGTGGGAAGTTTCGAGAAGCGGCTGACCTCCAGTTGGAGTTAGAAAGAGATCAAGACATTGAATCGGTAGGCCATACATATAGGTACCTGTCCACCGACAATTTCAAGGTCGAGAGGCTGGCTAAGTCCATTCGCTCGTATGCAGTAACAATAAATCAGCCTAAAGTGCCTCCTACTTGTACTACCCACGACCACATGTGACCCGTAATCCAACAAAGTGATAATACCAGATGGGGATGGCACGTTACCGAACGGTTCGCGATAGGCCTTCATCGGGAGACAACAAGGAGGGGAGTACCTATCCGGAGTACATCATCTGTGCGGTGCGCGGACCACGTGTCACGTGTGGCAGTGTCTTCCGCAGTATTACTTGAACTCCGTAGTTTGAGAATATCCTGTACAAGTAAGGCAACGGATGGGCGAGTCCTGCGGCCGGAGAGAGATCTGCGCGGAATATTAGTGATCCATTACCTTAGATAGTACCCAGTATCGACAGAGGAAGAAACAACGAAGTACGGAATACTTCATACAATATCTTAATTACTGCCCATGCAGTAGACACTGAGTATGTACGTCTCGTGCAGGCTCCGTATGTACTTCGTAGGCAACTTGAATGTGCATCGTACGGAATACTCGTAGTCGTAGGACATGAATGATGACAGGCCGCCGCATAAAGCAGAACCATCTCGATCGGATTGTTGGGCCAGAGTCTGATGGCTTGGTGCGCGCGCCAATTTTTGCACCTCCACACATCAGCATAGGTAGCATTAATATTTCGTAGGTGTCATGGAGGGTCGGTGGTAAGACGATTCGCTTCACACAAGAAATCCCATCACTCCCTGGAGGAGGACTCAAGCTCGTTCCATCGTGATGCTGACGGTATTAGGCGCAAAGATGTAGACTGGTACTGGTAGTAGAATCATCATCTCTCGAGAATCTGTTCTTGAACATCATTTTTGCTTGGATGTATAAAACGGTATGTACCTACCTAGGTACTTCGTACCTCGGATTCCGTATCCCTTCGCACCTACCATTTACGGATCGTCGTCGACTCCCACCTTCTCACTTTACCATGTAAAAATAGCACAAGGAAGGTACCTACGTATGTCGCCGTAGTCCATTCGAGATTGTACCTACCCCGACAATGCAACGCCCACCGGTTCGATGGCCTTGCCGTGAACATACAGGTAGTAGGCAAATATCTACCTAGGTAGGCAGCCATTCTTACCTCCCATAATTTCCAACACCTTGAAGCACAGCGGCGCTTGTCCGTACGCAATACCCTTGGGCCTTGAGCGTAACACTTGTAGGTGACGGTTAATTAAATCAGCCTGATGTTCGGAAATTCTTCCGCTTCAGGAAGTTGAGGTCTTGGTGGCGTTATCACTACTTGCAAGTGTTAATGCAAAAAAAGAAAACGAAAATGAGGCAAGACGAGATCCAACGAACAGGGTCAATGTTGGTCTTGACAACGACCCGAAATCTTAACCGAGTCTCGCGATATCTTGTTCCAAGATCTTCAAATTGCCACAGAATCGAAGTCAAGGACGAAATCAGTATCCTTTCATGATTCAACTGAAAGAACAAGGTGGCAGACATGTCCCAGACATCCACTGCCTTTAGTGACATCAGACGCGGGTATGAAACTGTGAGACAGATCATCGGCTTTCTGGCGCGGCGTGAAGATAGCTCCGATCTCGCAGCCTTCTATAGCGAGCTTCACACTTATCTGTCGCATATCCTCCTCGTGCTTGAAGATGTTGACGAAGCTACCATACCTCCGAATCTCAAATGTCGACTGCTAAAGCAACTCGACTCTATCATTAAAACACAAGATGCGTCCATCACCACTTATGTCACACCCACTCAGGTCCCAGTCTGGAGCAACTCACCCGAAGAAAAGATACGATGGCTAAGTCAGGGTTGGCACAATCTTCTGGGGCAAACTGCCAAGTATAGGCTTCAAGGGGTCAAATCGTACTTGAGCCTCGGGGAGAATGATAATGATCGTTGGGACCTGAAGAGTTCGCTCTCTGAGATTTCAGAAGAGATTGTAGGATTTGATGAGAACCAGCCTGGTTTCAAAGACTCAACGACGAAGTACAGCTCTGACTTCGCCCCCAAGTACCGTATAAGTGATTTACCGGACAATGTACGAGAAGCAGCACATAAAGTCCATGACGCTCTTGACGCCCACACAAGCTGCTCGTGCAACAAATCGCATGTCATCAGTACACGGCTTCTCTTGAGCGCATACCGACGAAACAGATTTGACCTCAGGCTCAGGAACCAGGATATCTTCCACTTTGATTTGTTCCTTTCAACAGAAGAGGGGACTTGGCACGAGACCCGTGTTTCCTACTTTGCGAAGCAATGCGTTCCACCAGGATGCAATCGCACGCCCGCAAGAAGCTTGTGTGAATTGTTCACGCATGACAGTGCTGATATTGGCAAACGCTTCGCCCTCAGAACCGCTGCCGACAAACGACTATTCAACCTAGCCATGGGGGAGAGCTCTTCCGAGATATCTACAGCCGGTGAGGCTATATCCTTAGAACAGATTCTTACCAGAGGAGTAACATCTTTGGCTGGGAAATCGCCATACGTTCTTTCATTGATCCTCGCCGCCACAGCTTTTCATCTGATTGAAACCCCCTGGTTACGGCCTGAATGGAGTTCTGCTACCGTTTTCTTTCCCCGTTCAAAATATGAGAGTGTATACTTAAGACCATTCATCCAAACTCAGCTGTCTCCGCCATACGACAAGGAAAGCCCGGACTACTCGTCCGTTGATGGCGTGAATCATCCGCAGCCCGTTCTTGTCTCATTGGCCATCATGCTAATGGAGATACACCTCAGGAAGCCTTTCAAGGTACTACTTCATGATTACAACATCGTAAGAACGTATGAAGTTATTGATGGCCGCAATCCCGCAGTATGCATGGACGCATTAGAGCTCTTGGAGTGCTGCAAGGGCGACCTTAGATATAGCCAGCTCGAAGAGGCCATCAATTATTGTCTGACACCACAGACTTGGTGCGATCAGGATTGGAGAGCCAAGATTTATCGTCTTGTCGTTTGGAATTTAGAATGTGCTTTGATCAGCATAGACCCGGACCGGATTTCTCTAGACGACTTGGACAAGACCGCCATGGAATTTGTCTTCATGAGCCCAGGCTCCTTCTGTGACGGTTGGAAACTTGTTCAACTACGAGGCTTGACGCCATATGCTCAGTTCTTCGACGACCAGCAAGAGATTTCCGACGAGATAAGTCGGGACAAAGAGAGACGCAGACAATATAAGACATGGAAAGAGGAACATATGCTCGTGTACGCAAAATTCATCAATCGCCGTCCGAAGAATTGTGCCACTCTCACCCCAGTCAAAGTTGCTATCCTCGATACGGGTATTGATGAGAACCATTTATTCTTACAAGACGACTCGATCAAGGGGAGGCGCTGCTTTACGCAAGGCAATAATAATGAACACGATGTCACCGACATCGATGGGCATGGTACATTCATGGCAGGTCTCCTTCTGGAGTATGTCCCAGATATCGAACTATACATTGCAAAAGTTGGGGACAAGAAGTCGCCGAAAAGCTCCCAGGTTTCTCCTGAGGTTGCTGCTGAGGTGTGTATTACACATTTACTGTCTGAAATCAGGCCCTCCTGTCAATACTAACTAGCATTCACACCTGACATTTAGGCCATCAAGTATGCGGTGTCCGAATGGGAAGTAGACATCATCTCGATGTCTTTTGGCTTTTCCCGTCGCAATATCGAGGGCTACGAAAAGCTCTACAATGCGATTAGGAACGCATATTCCAGGAATGTTCTTCTCTTCGCAGCAGCGTCAAACGGTGGCGGCAGGGAACAAGTCTCATTCCCTGCTCGCCACAATATGGTCATCGCAGTTAACTCGACCAATACATTTGGCGAACGGTCAGAGTTCAGCCCAACAGCCAGGACATCCTGCTTCAACTTTGCAACAGTTGGCGAGGCGGTTGAATCCACCTGGCTACAACAACCACAACCACAACAACAACAACACTCAGAGTCCTGGAAGCATTTGTCAGGCACGTCGTGCGCCACGCCAATTCTCGCAAGTATCGCAGCATTTTTGTTGCTGTATGCGAGGATATATTTGCCAGATGAAGCACACGCTCTCAAAGATATGGAGAGTATGGAGAACGTGCTATCCAAAGTAGCCGAAAAAGGGAGAAATACCAAACTTCGAGATGGCTACCGCTTTGTCCATTTGAGCTTGCGTGATGGTACCCTGTTTGGGGAAAACGCCCGTTTCATTACGGACACCATTCAACACATTCTCCTCAACGAATGATGGTTCCTAGAGTAAGCCTCTCTGCCTACATGCCAGCTGTCTACGATATCTTCATGTCTGTTTTGTCCCCATGGTTTCTACTACTACGCTGATGAACCATGACAAGTTTCCGTAGCCTCAATCGACCGCTGCTTTCAATTACCTTAACCCAATTACCAAAATATTATGAATGGTCCCAAAGTGTCAAGTCATGGAGAGGCTCGGTTCTCGCATATCAAATACCAGAAAAAGTATACGGGCAGGAGATTTAGCTCTCAGGTAGGGACATATTGTACCTACATAAGCAGTGCCGCTGTATACAACGCTCCCACATTCTACTATTACCCCCTCTCGGTGACTTGCCCTTCCAACAGTACCTACCTAAGGTAGGTAGGCAAAAGTGTAAGTGCCTATTAGCCTTTATACCTACCTCCCCAGGTACTGCACCTACCTACATAAATGATAAGTTATCATCGGTAGGTAGGTACTCGATATACCTGTTAGGTAATGTTCTGCAGCGTCAGGTGTGCATTAGGTACATACCTAAGGCACTTAACACGACACAGGATTCTGACAGGAAGCTTTGAAAGAGAGTGGTTGTTTTCGTCAGATAAGGTCATGATGGATAGGATGACGTACAGCAGAGAACTCAATGCAAACGCTCCTTCCTGCCCAACCAACAGACACAAGGCGATGTACTTCAAAACTTAAGTTGAAGGCAGCAGTACTGGCGTCACCTTCTTTTCTGTCTCGTACTTGCCGTCTCATTGCCGGGAAGATATGTGATTCTGGAGAAGTCGCTCGAACTCTATTTGCGTATAAATTGCCCGACAGAAGCCTATTCAACCTGCTCTTTCCTCCCTTCTCGCAGACTCCCCGACGTGGACTTCCACGCATTCACAGAAGCAATGGATCCGTCTTCTACATCTTTCAATGATCTTCCAGAGGTCCAGGAATGGCTTCGTGGTCTCCCGAGCGATACCTGTTACGAGAACTCTGACAGGGGTTTGTGCCAGATTTCGTCCCCCTCTCTCAGAACGGATATGAGTGCTTGATTCTAGTTGCGACGACTTCTCTATATTCAAAAAGGAGTGGAAACGAGGGCCGACCCTCTTCTATATATCTACAAACCAACGTTCTAATCGTTCTAACGTTTCAATTCAAAACAGCCGTCTGTTTGACGGCGATGCCAACAAGGCTAGTCATTGCGATACCCTCAGTGAAGCGGCGTCGCATCTTTCAAGGCAATATAGGAGATATGGCCACGATAGGTAGAAGCACTGCTGCTGAGGGCAGTGGTAGTCGAGATGGCTTTGCACCGACTCTCGACGATTATAGTGTTTTGATACTTGTTCAAGATTTATATAGTTTATTTGTTTAAGACTCATATAGTCTGCTCACCCCTTCACGCAAGTCACAGAAGAAGGCTCCCGGCCGATCGCCTGGAGTTGCCAGCTATCAGCGCCGATCTTCGGACTCATCGGTTTCTGGGAAAAGCTCTACCCGTGGTCGTCTTTGCAGGATGGAGGCCGCCTTACGTGTTACATATGACCGACCTACCGCTGGGAAGAGTGACACTAGTCCACTTCATGACTTTACCGCTTGGTACGCCGACTATCGAATCATTAGTCAGTGATCTTCACAAGATTCGTCAATTTATTGGAATCCTGCCGAACACTCTGAAGCCAGTCATTCAATCCCAGAATTCCATCCCCTCGAATGACAGCATGTTTGCGGACATCACCATCGATGCTAGATGCTACCCGACTAGTTTAAGCACAGCTCTGGAGTTTCAACACTTTCGCCTCCTTGAAATCTGCGACAACTCGGCCCAATGCAATAACACTGCACGGCCTATTTATGAGGCAGAGTGGAACGACAAAGTCCATTCTCCAATGGTTAACCTTGCCCTGAATGCTGACCGTGGCTCGGATGAGAAAGTGATTCTTCATAACATGTGAGTAGGACGAACTGACCTTCCTCATGCATTCACTATTTCTAACAAGTGGCAAACAGAACACATGTCCGAATCGGTAATCAATTTCATGACTCCAATGGTCTTTTCAGAAGTTCCATGGTTGACTATGGCATTTTCCTCGCCCCTGAAATCGACTCCCCCCTTGAAAGACATATCCGGTCATTCATGAATCATGCTTCAACAGGCGGAAAAAAACTCGCCAGCTTTCTCAATTCAATGTATTTGACAGCTTCGAACTAGATCGACCTCTGGCCATTGCAATTGAGACCAAGCGAAGTGGCGGTGATGCGAAAGCGCCCAGTCAACTTGCCAATTTTGCCCGCACACATTTCAGAAGCATTCAACTCTTATTTCGTGCCTGGGATGACCAATTTGGTAAAGGCGAAGGAGTATCTTTCGACCCACTCATTTTACCTCTTATCGAAGTGATTGGGACGTCCTGGCACATCAGCTTTGCTGCCTTGAGCGAGGGCCGGGTTCTGGTCTCTTCAGACCTGGCAATAGGCTCAACCAGTCAGATTGTCGACTGCTATATCGTGCTGCAGTCCTTGCGTCGGTTAATCCAATGGGCGAGGAGTGAGCATATGGCATGGTGGATGGCATGTCTTGAACGCTTGTTGTAAGCAATTGCTAACGGTCATTGCTACGGGTTACGGCCGACAATGTATGATTGTATCCGCAACAAAACAACTCTCATATCTAGAGCTTTGCTAACCGCGTACTCCTCTAGTTGCTACCCGGGCATCTGCACTCTTTGGCCAATTAATAAAAATATCATGAACCTGTACTCCGTACGAAGTAGATATGTCGGCATTATCGTTGCGGTGCTCTATGTATCCTCCTGCAGGCCGAAGGGTAATAACAGATCTTGAACCTCGAGTTTCCAACAATGCATCACGCATCGGGACCATCATGCGATCATACCAGTTGGAACAGCGTAAAACACCCGCTCGCCGCCCTCATTGCCTGCATTGCTTACGCCTGTCATCTCCACCTCTTTGAATCCTGCAAGTAGCTCGTTCATATTTTCTTGGCTTTCAATGTCTGGCTTGGGCGTCTCGACCTGGTCCCCTTCAGTACTCAAGAATGCCCCTTTGGTATAGTCCTTGTACTCGGTCACCCCGAAGTTCCTTTTTGCTACGACCTTCATGAGCCTATAAGCTAGGATAAAGTCGGTCTGACCCGTCCATCTCACTTCTCGAGTATTGTTTCTTGTCGCTCCGACACCAAGCCCGCCTCCAACAGGAACACCAGTCCACAATGTTGCATCAACCTCCGGGCTTACATCGACTTCTATGGCCCGCTCTCGAACTGTCTGCATCACCGCACCGCTAACGACTTTGATGCCTGTGACAATATAGATGGGCCTGCGGTAGTGTGTTCTTTCGAGATAGCGCCGTACCGGCTCCGCGAGGATACAGGTCTCGAGATAAGCCAGATCAGGAAAAAACTGGGTGGTTTCCAGTTCGTCTGAACGACAGTATGTGATGTCACTGCCAGCAGGACGAAATTTGTTCAGCAATAGCTTTGCGCCGATGAAGAAAAACGAGTATAGATAACCTGAGAGTGGGTGTCCGACAAGAAAAAACATACCCCCGTACTCGGCTCACACTCGCGTCAATGCCAAACCCGAGCAGAGACAAGAAACGAGCGAATAAACCAAATCTTCCGGCTTGCAGTTTTGGGTTGTTGTATTCGAAATTCTCTTGTCTGCCGGTAAGGGGTTCAGGAATCGGGGCCCTGTATATTGGTTTCTCGGGTGTCTGGGGTGACGTGACGACATTGCCCAGTTGTAATGGCGACGATGGCGAATCCGGGAGATCCCATGTCGGGGCTTGGAGGTAATACAGGATGCGGTTGGCCATGGCTCATTCCACCAACTGATCAAACTGCCCAGCAACACTAAGCTCAGTATGAAACTGAAGCGTTGAATCTCAACGGGTCAACATACCTGATATATCGTGGCTGGATCAATACACTTATAAGCAGCTTGTCGCAAGTCTCGCAGCTACGGCTTTTCAGAACGCTGCACACCAGGACCCTCTCTGGAATGAGGGATTGGGTGTAGGCAGTCCACGATGTCCCCCTCATGCAATCCCAAAGCGCCGCCGACGTACCTACCAACCTACCTGCCCTCTTTCCGCATCCGTCACAGCCTGCTTCGACAAACCAGCCGGATCAACAACCTAGGCGAAACAGACTGCACTGTTGCTCACGCCATCATGTCCCGGAACAAAACCGAGCCTGAGAATGATCGACTCGAGAGTCGAAACAAAGACTTGGGAGCACGTTAGGCCGAAAATGACCCCCCTCCCTTCTCCAAACGAGTAGAATGGACACGTAATGCCCAAGGCGCGCCCAATCCGAACTTTCGCCGTATTTGTCGTTGACTAATCTCCAACCGTACGCGGAAGACAGAACGTAGCATCCGACTGAAAAAAACACTGCGTGTTTACGAACAAAGCCCATTCAGAATAATTGGGCGCTCGACACGAGGGAACATTGGCCTGGGCCCAACGAGACTGCAGAGCAGAGAACGGGGAGAGACCCCCATGATGAAGACATGTCAGCCGCTGAGAAAGACTGGGGCGAAACGCATATCCGACGAAGAGGCGAGGCTTGGAATGAATGACTGAATGGGATTGCAAGCCGACATATCACGAACGGCGACACGTTTCTCGGGCGACGTGAGTTCACAGCAAGGGGTCTAGGGCGAGGCTGTCAATTCTTTGGGTTTTCCCTCCCTGCGCCCCCCCTTTCCATGCAGTCGATGTTTGTGTTGGTATGTATGTTGACGGCGAGGGGCTGCGATGACGAGTGTTATGATGATCCCTTCTGCGGGATACCAGGCGACGTGGCGAGGGGACGCTGGGCCAAAAAGTTGAGGCGACGAATACGTGCTCAGGACTTAGTTGGGATGACTGCGTGTTGAGTACGTATTTGAGGCTGATTGATAAGCAAGACGGCTTAATCTCGCATCGGGTCTTTCTTTCTCTGTCTTTCTCTCGGGTTTGTATTGTTGAGCCGCATCGCGATTCCGAACATGTCTGTATTAGGTATTCAGGTACGCTTGGGGGAAAGTCTACGGAGTAATATTACTTGGCAGGAAAGGGGTAAAAGGGTGAACACATCCCTTTTTGGCACGTCTGAGAAGAACATCATTCACTTATCAACAGTTGGAAGTTAGACTGATAGATGGCAGATATAAGTCCGCCTTGATTCCCGGGAGGATTAATGCGAGATGTATTAATTGGGTATCTAACTACCTACAGGCGCAGTTCTGTTCCCAACTACATTTGTTGGGTTTTGTTGATGCTGACACCTCTTCGAATCACGGAAACTGGTGAAGGAAGCACAACAGCCTCCCCTGAATTGGTGATAATGGCTCGGGATTCATCTGACTCCCTGAGAAATACCTCATGCAAGACTCGACAGTGCTATTCAATCACTCGGTTTTGTTTTCCCTGTCTCATTCCCGATACTCGTGACTATTGTCGTCGATCAGGCCTAGAGTTAGGATTACAACCAGATAAGACGATGACGCGAAACCTGGCAGTCCCAGATTGAAGTCACGAGAACACGCATGTGCGTGATTGGGGCGTGCGTGTTAGATGTTATGATTAGTGTAATCCGGGGAAGGGTGATGTAGTGGAATTTTTGTCTCGGAAGTAGCGCCGAGATGCCATTTCGGATCGATGGGTTCCGGGCTGGGGAACCTGGTTGATGTTTTTTTGCCTCGTGGTGGTGCTGGTATATTTTATGATGAGAGAATTGTGACGGTTGTGAGGATCACATCTTGTTGAAGCGATGGGTATACATAAAGCAGATTATCGCGTCTGAGAGGCCTCTTGGTTAGAGAGAGAGAGCAAGTCGGGAGGTGTACAAGTCAACGCGATCTGACGTCGTGTGATGAGAGTGATGTCAGTTAATATATTTCTTCGATTCATTTCATTCACCCCAGGGCCGAGTACGGCGTATTTAATCAATCAATATCAGTTGAAGTACTTCGTACGTACAAATAGTATCAGCCCCGTCACGGGAACCGGAATCAAGACATGTCCGGTACGCTAGTCGTTCCCCCAGTCCGGCGCCCTGTGACCCATCCGGTCCGTGGTGTGGCCGGGGCGCCGGAGTCGTGCGATTGGTTGGTTTTGTGAATTGACTGGTTGTTAATATGTGGTGTGTGAATGATCGCCGCTGTCACCTTTTTAAGATTATTTAGAGGTTCCTGAATTTGTGGGATTCTGGATCGTGATGCGTCTCATTAGAGACTGCATTAATGAGTCTGTGAGTGATGCGATGAAGTCTCGTCATTGTCAGCTACGATGTCAGACTGAATCTCATATTGTGCCTCATGTGCGTGTCTCAAGCCTAATTTTGGTGCTGACGTCTTGGTTGTGATACCAGATAAACCTATCATGAGGATTAAAGACGAGTGAATTTCTCACGGGATTAGTATCGAATGGCACCATCAATCCCATCCGACCGGTCAATGGGCAGACAAGACAGATAGACAGCTACGAACAGTCTGGTCCGCGTAAATGGAAGTAACAGAAACAGAAACGGAAACGGAAACAGAAACGAACGAGAAGCGAAACGGAGACACAAGACGGTTACACTACACTAACCCTATCTAGCACCTCGTAACAGACTGAGGCAGGTACTGTTAGTCAGCTTAGATAATCCCCTTGCTATATAGGGATTCCCCACTCCTGTACCCACCAGATAGCTTCTTCTAATCAACAACAACTTCTACCCTTTTCTTTTCAGTTGGTGAGAGCTGCATTATTCGGTTTCACACTCTCTGCGTCGGTGGTCCCATCGCGGATTTCAAGACAGGTCGTTTTTAAGAGTCAAGATTCTATCACCCGAGAGGGTTTTTCTGAGGCGAAAGCGCGTGGAAGGCATCGGGGAAGTGGAAGTAATCAGGAAGATTACCGCTTTGCCTGGGTTGTCGAAGAAACGTGCCCGCGAGAGAAATCAAGAGGTGAGATGATTGATTGAGAATTTCGAATGAAAGTGAAGTCGCGCGAAGAGAATATCGTGAATTTGAAGAATTCGCAAGCAGAGAAACGAAGCTGAAGAACGTCCATTCATCAATTGTCCCTATCCTTGAAGAACAGACATTCGGGGAAAATCCTCAATCAAGAAAAGTGGGAGGTGCCTTCTTGTTGTTCAAGGTTCCTTCCTCCTTTTTCTTATTACGACATTCCTGACATCACCACTTTGATGACTGAGGTCATCGCACACCAGATCTGATAAATTGCACTTTTCACGCTTGATTGTTTGTTTTATTCATTTGTGTTTGAGAAAGGTTTTTAACGAAGAGGAGTCTTCAACTTCCAACATCGTGGATTCCCCGTTTAACTACTGTGATTGGAGGGAAAGCTTTCGGAGGGCGCAAGAGTTATCGGATCAACGTATGTTATCCGTGTCGACAGATTCGGAGTCTGAAAGCACATCTTCCGCAGAGACGGTCATACATATGGGAGAGACATTCCCAAATCCCTTAGCCTCTGTGCCATACGCAGATCAAGAGATTCCCGTGGATAATCCGACGAATCCGGAACCAGAGGACGGAAATACTACTACATACGAAGACCAAGAAACCTTAGTTCAGGAAGCGCAGTCATTGACAGAAGATCGAATTGAAGAAGAAACGTCAACAGAAGGCCAGATCGCTAATCCACTGCACCATTTTATTGCAACAATGGCGAATGAAGCTCCGAGATTCTCTGGGATGGTCGGGCAGGACCCCCAAGAATATTTGGATGACATAGAGAGTTATGTAAGAAGGATGTCAGATGGGCGGGGTTTCACAGACGCCCAGATCAAAAAGGACACTTTATCGGCATTCCGAAGAGGCATGCGTAATGATGCCGAGGAATGGTACTTGAATTTGCCAGCAGAGAAGCGCAGAGACTGGGAGGACTTACAACAGTCTTTCGTCAAGAGATTCCCTCTACGTGTGAGGCACGAAGATCCTGCCTTGGCTGCAAGAATCGATTCATTTGATCGCTTCGATGGAGAATCCGTCGCCGACTATGTTGGGCGAGCAAATAAACTTGCTGTCAAAGCGAACGAGAAGCAGTTGGAACGGCTGCGAGATCGGTTGTTTAGTCAATTGTGTGGAGTGAATCATCCAGAAAGCAAGAGATTGAGGGAGCGGGTTAGTGATAGGCTTCATGCCCAAGGAAAATTGACTGGATACGGTGTAGGCCTCACTGGCTGCACATATAGGGACGTTGAAGAGAACATAGTGGCCTGCGCACTAGAACCTGGAAAGGAAGCGGAGGTTTTAGACCGAGTCGAAAGCCGTGCCAGACCTTCTCAGACGGATGGCTTGAATGCTAAGGACCTCGCAGGAGTTTTCACTGAGGCAATGAGAGCCTTCCGAGAGGAGATGCGAGGGTCACAGTCCCAATTCACCACACCTCCAATGCAGCCTTACATGGACCCGCACACGTATCAACGGCAATTGCCGCAGTCTGCATCTGCGCAGCCGAACCAGCGGGAGATCCCTAGGGAAAACAGGGATATGCCTCGATACGATAGAGAATTCCCACCGAGAGAACGAGATTTTCCCCAAAGAAATAGGGGATTCCGTGAGCCTGCGTTTCGGGAGCGGGAGGAACCGAGAGAGGAACCTCCGAGAAAGCCGACTCCCCCTCCCTACAATTCTCGAGGATATCAAGCAGTGAAGGTCGGGTCATACGGAACACGTGCACCAGCATATATTTGTTGGAATTGTGGCATTGAAGGACATGGCTTGTCAGAGTGCACCAAGCAGATGAGACCCATCGCTGAGAGAAATCGGATTAAAGAGGCGGTTACGTCAGGACAACCTCTTCCCACAGATTTGTCTTATGATTTACCGGACGCGAGGCCTCCTCCCCCGCAGAGACAGTCGCAGGATGCTCGCGTGCCAATTGCAGCCCACTATGGGAATACGCAATATGGGAATATCCCAGCGAATGCCGGAGAGATTGTTCAGCAGGATGGTCAACCGTTCGTTGACACTAACTTCTTGACCGACGATGAGATGCAGTATTTCAAGAGTATGGGTTGTGGTTCTACATCTGCCAACGTGGCCCGGAAGCAGGACAGAAAACTGTCAGCTGCACCAGCCATCCCTACGGGAAGAATGGACTTGGACTCTCCGGAACGTTTTGAGGAAGAACGACAGCATCCAGTAAGTTTTTCTCCGCAGCCAGCACGCTTACAGCCACAAAAACAAGGGGAACGGGGAGGGAGCAGTCAAGAGAAAGAGAATCTCCGTCTCGAATTAAGTCGTCGTCTCATTGAGGCCAGAAAGACTATTGCCAAGAAGGACACAGTTCCTATCAGAGCTTTCGAGAACGAGAGAGGTAATCGACTGGATATCGGGGAAATCCTCAGGAATACCCCATTCCCTCAGATTACTTGGGGACAACTTCTTGACCGATCCCCCACTATCAGAGCTCAATTAACCAGAGAGATGGGTATGTCTCCAGTAGCGAAGCTGGAACGGGAGAAACCCATAAAGAAGAGGAAGGGGCATCACTCTGCGTTAGCTGCTCCCTCTGGAGGGGAAAGTCTCATCGCGATGGCAGGACGAGTGAATTTTCGAGATCGAGCCAAGGACGATGATGGGATGACCCACCTAGGGTATATCTCTGGTGAAGTGGCCGACAAGGTGGTAAAGCGATGTCTGATCGATGGAGGATCCCTGACAGAGTTGGTCAGTCCCCAATTCGCGAATGAACATAATCTTGTATGGCGAACGGTTCCCCGTCCTTTGGAACTGAAGATGGCAGATGACAGCACCAGTCCCATTGATTTCTATGTGGTTTTCCCATTTACGGTGGGAGGAATATTGAGTGTAATAAGAGCGTATGTGGCTGGAGCGAATCAGAGCTATGATTTGCTTCTCGGAAAGGGATGGTTGCGACGAAATGGAGCAGTGGTGGATTATTCGACCGATGAATTGAAGTTGAACGGAATCGAAGGAACGACTTGCAGTATCCGAATGAGGGATGCTCCACCCATGGAAATCGGAGTCGTTCGAGAGAAGGGAGGCATTCTGCCGCACATTCCTCCAGCTCTAGACGAAGATTCCGATGATGAAGATTACGAGGAAGATTTAGATGGCATGACCCCTAGCGAGATGGTCGAGGAGCTCCTTAATCTGGCGGAACTCCAGGTCATGCCAGATCATCCAAAAAATTAATATCGAGTTTGGCCCTGGGACAGGCTCGAAGACGACGATCCCCAGGAACACTTGCTAAACGAGTTTCATTTGCTGAGCACCCAGTTGTTATTCCATCGCATTCGAAGGAGCTGATTTTACATCCAGAAAAATCAAAAAGATATTGTTCGAAATGTGGTGTTGTGCTTGTACCAGTTGGAAGAAGTTTGTCGGCGACAGATTTGTGGATTGTGAATCGTTTGTTGTTAGATCCGGACAAGGGAGCAGCGGGTGAGAGAATCCCGGTGTGGGCACCGCCTCCTACTACACCAGAGGAGAATCCCGAAGAGTTGGGAGCGGGAATCCCCCAGCTGGTTATTCCTCCTCCACCAGGTCGAAAGGAGATTCCGATGACACTGGTTACGGATTCCCCATCTGCAGAGCGAGTGTACATCCCGGATATGTTGAGTGACGAGGAGATCATGTCATCTGATGAAGAGGTTGAGGAAATTGTGAGAGAAGGAGATGAAGATCAGGTGTATGTCAATTTCGTCCCCCATGGAGAATGTTGTATCCTGCGAAAGAGTCGATCCCACCAGAAAAGGATGGATCTTGAGACTCATGATGAAGATGAGGGTGCGTTATCACCAAGTACGCTGTCCATTTATGACGATGAGGGTCAAACGATATCTGCTCTGGACAACCATATGGATCAGGACCTGGCTCTCGCTGCCATCGAGATTGACAAATCGTTCAGAGAATTCGGGTTGTTGTGATGGAGAAGAACACCAGAGAGTGATACAGACATCAACCTTATGGTATATTCTGGATAGAATAAACTAGCTAAAGAAAGAAAAGGAAAAGAAAGAAAGAAGAGAAGAGCGGGAGAGAACCGCCGGTTAAATACACAAGGTGGGAATGCCAGAGTATCCCAGAAACGCCCAGCCGGTTCCGCCTGCTTCCACCCGATTCCATCGGCATTTGTCAGCTTGGTAAGCATTGGTCAGCATTGGTAAGCAGCGGTCGGATTCCGCGAGGTTCCGCGAAGTTCCAGCGGCTTCCAGCGGCTCCTGCCGGCTTCCACAACTGTCTGGTACCTTCCGGAGCCTTCCACAACCTTCCAGCACATTCTACCAACTTCCGGCACCTGCCATCGCGGTACGCACTCGCGGCTGCATCCCAAGACATGGACGGGACAACACGGTAAACGAATGGGTCCGTGCGCTTGTCCCGTCACAATCCCCCCCCTGTGGAAAGACTCGTCCCGAGTCTTTGCTCAAGTCCTGCCGTGAAACCGTCGTCGGATTCGGTTCCTCAGTCCAACGTGCACTGGTTTGTCGTCGTCGGGGTGAGGCTCGTCGAGCTCGTCATTCACAGCGGCGGCCAACCACGCGTCAAGTCGCCGAGGAGGTGGTAGTGATATGCCTTCAACTTCAGAGGTGCATTCTTGAAGTTGCTAGCCAGATACCACTGCTCGTCAGGGTCCCATCCCTTCCACTGTACTCTGTAGTACAGCTTGCCGTACCGTAACCGTGAAGCCAAGATGTCGTCAACCTCAAACTCTTCTTCGCCTAATGCATCGTCAACTACCTCGCCGGCAGGGCGCTCGTAGTCTTGACCTGGAAGAGGGTTATTGGGGTACTTCCGTAGTCTGTCAGCGTGAAACCAGCGAGAGCCATGCCACGAGGCAGGGAGGTCAATGCGGAACGTGTTAGAGTTGTCAGGTCGGACGTCGATGATCTTGTAGGGCTTCCGTGTCATAGGGTAGTCGAGCTTGTCGCTTGGCCGGTGAGTCTGGTCACCCTTCTTCCGTAGGATGTAGACAAGGTCACCAATACTGAAGTCAGGATCTCGACGGTGCTTGTTGGCTTGCGCAGTCATGCGGTCCTGCGCAACTCGGATCTGCTGTCTTGCCACGTCAACATACTCGCGAACTCGTTGTGCAAACGCCTGAGCTTCTGTTCGGTCGAGGCGCTCCTTGATAGGCAACGAAGACACCTTCTTTGTACGCGCCTCCCAGTCGAACACCATACGCATAGGCCTGCCGGTCAGAACCTCGTGCGGCGACAGACCTCCAAGGGACTCATGAGGGAGCGAGGCCTGTACTGCATCAAGTGCGGGGAGGGCACGAGACCAGTCATCCTGAAACTCGCTGATAAAGGGACGTAACCGTTGATCCATCTACTGGTGCATGACTTCAACCTGGCCAACTGTTTGATGGTGGCTAGCGGAGGAGAAGTCCAGTTTGACACCGTGAATCTTGGAGAGCTCATCCGTAAAGTTAGCAATGAACTGAGGGCCTTGGTCGCTGATGATGGTCTCCGGCCACCCATATATTCTGTATGGGCCACGGTAAAACATCTCAGCTGCTTCCTTCGCTGTGACAGTGTCTTTGCACGGCGTTGTCTACGAGAGCTTCGTCAATCGGTCGATAACACAGAAGGTCATATTGTAGCCATCCTTGTCAGGAGGGAAGCTCTTGAAATCCATGACGAGGTGCTGCCAAGGGTAGTCAGGGACCGGCAGCGGGGTGAGCTTTCCAGGCGTCTTGTCGCGGGGTGCTTTCACGGCACGGCATGGGCAGTTGGCAACATAGCGTTCGACGTCGCTATGCAAGCCAGGCCACCAGTACCGTGATCCAACCAGTTGTCGGGTCTTGCCTCTGCCAGGGTGAGCCGTAGTGAGGCGAGCATGGATTTCCTCAATGATCTTTGTGCGGAGATGCTCAGCATCTGGCACCACAAGCTTGCCTTGTCGAAGGAGTAAGCCATCTTGAATCGCAAAGTCGTCATCATTGTCCTTGGCGGCTTTTGCGCGGTATCCATCCAGCGAAGTGTCGGTTCGGTTAGCCAGGAGAACTGCATCTGTCAACAGAACACCTGACAGTTCAGGGAGCGGTAGGTTGTCTAGAGCTGCAACAGCCGCAGGGTCATCAGCAGCAGAAACCACAGGCTTAAACAAGGCCATGGTTCGCTGCTCATCCCGTTTCTCCTTCTGAGACTTCAGGTCATCGCTTGGCCGGGAGAGTATGTCCGCAATGGTGTTCTTGGAGCCAGGCCGGTAGGTGATGACGAAGTTGTAGTGCGAGATCAGTTCAGCCCAGTTTGCCTGTCGCAAGTTGAGTACCTTCTTGGTGGAGAAGTACTCAAGCGCAGCATGATCGGTGAGGATGGTGAAGGGCCGTTGCTTCTGCAAACCAATCAGTTCCGTACGCCAGTTCTGGAGGCCCTTGATGACAGCAAGGAGTTCCTTGTCGTGAATGCCGTAGTTCAGCTCTGCGCCCTGTAGGGTCTCAGAAAAGAAAGCAACCGGATGCCATGGTTCGTCAGGGCTAGAGCGCTGCGACAGTACACCTGCAGCCACTCCGTCAGAGGCATCAGTCTCCATGAGAGTCTCGTCATGGAAGGAGAAGTGTCGGAGAACAGGAGAACTGGTGAGGGCCTTCTTCAGGTTGTCGAATGCCGCTTGACATTCGGGTGTCCATTCAAGAGCCGAACCAGTGTGAGTCAAACCATTGAGGGGTTTCGCAATGCGGCCGTAATCTTTGATGAAGCGCCGGTAGAAGTTGCAGAACCCAAGGAAGGAACGCACGCCACGAAGCTTAGCTTTGCCGTTCTCAACTGGAGGCTCCCACCACTGAACAATCTCAGCTTTGACGGGATCCACTTCAATGCCTTCAGTGCTGACGATGAAGCCGAGGAACTTGGTCTTGGTGACATAGAACTCGCATTTCTTCAGGTCAGCCTGCAAACCAGCTTCGCGAAGTCGCGCAAGCACCTTGTTGACGTGTTCCTCGTGTTCCTCCCTGCTGTCAGAGTAGATCAGGATGTCATCAATGTATGCCGTGCAGAAGACATCCAGGTATCCACGGAGAGTGTCGTTTATGAAACGCTGAAAGGTGGAGGGGCCATTAGTCAAACCGAAGGGAAGAACCTTGAACTGGTATGCGCCGTATCTCGTGCGGAAGGCTGTGAGCTTCTCGTCGCCTTCAGCCATGCGGATGCGGTGGAATGCTTGTCGGATGTCGATCTTGGTGAAGACTTTTGCTTGAGACAGGCGTGTCATTGTCTCATCGATCAGCGGCAATGGGTAACGGTCTTTCTGTGTCATGGAGTTTAGCTTGCGGTAGTCGACACAGAGGCGGAGGGAGCCGTCGCCCTTGCGAGCAAACAGGACAGGAGCAGCCCACGGTGCAGTAGTAGGCTCAATGAAATCCTTGGCGAGATTCTCATAGATGTACTTGCGGCACGTCTCAGCTTCCTCCAGTGACATCTTGTACAATGGGCTGTATCCAAGAGATTCAGGATCTCCGTCAATCACAAGATGGTGGTCAACGCCCGGTCGGTGTGGCGGGAGGGCGTCAGAGGCGGCTTTGCTGAAGACGTCGAGGTACTCGTGGTGCTGCGGCGGTACAACTC